>PVKH010027420.1:0-13029 GCA_004027955.1 Chaetophractus vellerosus | reverse complement strand
TTTATTTATTTATTTATTTATTTATTTATTTTTGAGGTACTGGGGCTGGGGATTGAACCCGGGGCCTCGTATGTGGGAAGCTGGTGTTCAACCACTGAGCTACATCGGCTCCCCTGAGTGTTTTTTGTTTGTTTGTTTTCTTGTTGTTTGTTTTTGTTTTTAGGAAGCAGTGGGGACGAAGCCAGGATCTCCCATGTGGGAAGCAGGCACTCAACTGCTTGAGCCACATCCACTCCCACAAAGGATTTTTAAAGCAGGGCAAGAGATGAAGTAGTTTTCTTTTTTAATATTGTTAAATTCTGCTATGTATATATGAGACAAGCAGTGTCTAGCAAAAGAAAATAAGAGGCAGGAGGAACTGGAAAACCCAAAATTTGTATATACACATTCTTCAGGAGCCCTTGCTTTTATACTATTGTACTTCAACTTAGTTTCAGTAAAGACAAGGAGAGTGAAATAACTTATGTTCTACCAGGAACTCATGTAGTCACAAGCCCTAAATATCTGCCCAGAGGACTGAGGACTTCACTTAGTGTTTAAAACAGGCATATAGAATCTTATCTACATCCTTCATTAGCTTTTCTATAGTTCAAACCTCTAAGCTACATGCCCTGAACAGGCAAGTAATGGCAAGGATGCATTCATGCACACACACAAAAAAGGTGATTTGGGAAAACGCTTTAGTTGCATTGGGGAAAATATCTCAGTATTGACTGTAATGCCATGCAAAGTAGCAAAAAAAAAAAAAAATCCAGCCGGTACATTTTAAAAGAACATGAGCTGTGCTTCTATTTGCATTATATTGTTCTGCTTTTGAAATAATTAGGAATATTTGGGTAATTGTGTGGATTTGGGTATAATTTCAGAAATAATTGCATTTCCCCCTTTCTTAGTTGGTCATCATTGTTATAACTTGATTTATTCTGTAAGCATGGTTTCTATTTTCAAGGACCCTTCTTTTAGGGAAAGTTCTTAACCTGTTTTATTTTAGTTTTATGTGCACCATTGATGATGTGATACAATATATGAAGTCCCCTCATCAGCAGGCATATATAAATAATTCCATTCAAACTGAGGGGTTTGAAGCATCTGAAGCCAATTTATAGATCATTATTTTCTCCTCCAATTTGAAAGCTCCTGCTCGAAGGAACAGAAGTTAGTATTTCAGGAAAGTTAATATTGATAATGACAAAGAAACTTGCAATACTAGTCAGGAGAATGAATAGAAAACCAAAAATTATGTTCTCCTCTCTGCATCTTTTCTGATTCCACCCCACTCATTTATCCCCTTAATTTACCCCTCCAATTTGCATCACTACAAAAGTATTTTCCAAGAAAACGAAAATTAAGTTTCACCTGAGAAAGTGACAGTGTGCTGTGATTGTAGAAATTATTTTGGCTATCATTGCCAAGTCTTCCTAGAGAATAGGAGCACCTTGTCCACACTCAAAGAGAAAGAACTGTGACCCCCAAATGTTCGTTTTGTTGTGCATATCTGTTGGAATGAGAAAGGAACTTTAATAATCATAGCGGAAGGTGCAAGAGCAGCAGAGATGAATGAGGTAATCATTAAGCACTATCCAAAATATTAAAGGTCTAAACCCAATTTAACTTAAATATACATACAAAGGTGTGCCTGCCAACCATATTTTCAGCAGCCTAACATATTGGGAAGGGGAAGAAGGGGGTTTATAACCAGATGTATCTGAGATTAGAAGTCATATATAATATTTTTGATGCACTAGGGTGCTGATACATCTCTTAATACCTGCATCTCAAGTTTATGTGAGGATTAGTGATGATTCAAATAAAACACTTGACATATAATTAATTAATCTATCAATTCACTCACTCACCCAATACTTATTAAATAGCCACCACATGTCAGAAACTCTGCTAACAGCAGTGAGATATAAAAAAATAAAAATCATCATATATTATCATGCCTGGCACTTAAGAACAAATCAATGGTTAATATCTATAGGAAATCAAAAGGGATATTCTAATGGGTACCATGATATTTCTATGTTTTCTAACACACTACATACTCAAAAAATTTGTTTGCTGGCTGCTTGCATTTCCAATAGTTAATAATGTCGGTAAGAGCTTATTTCTATTAAATATTTTTGAGTTCATGTAAAATAGCTTTATTTTAAGCTTAATAAACTCTGTTAATGAAAAAAGTCTGTTTTAAGTTTGGAATTATTGATCAATGATGGATTTTAAAAAACAGAGTCATAATTATGATATGGCCTCACAATTCTCAAAATATTTTCAAAACTTCGGACCTTAAGAAAGTTCTTGGATTTCAAATCAGGAATCTCAATATACAGAGCAGTATCTGGTCCCATAGATAAACCAGCATGGCCATGAAATTCATTTCCTCATTCCAACATCCCAATATGCTCCTGTTTTCTGATAGTAAGATAACTTTTGCCTAAGATTCCTTTGAAATTGATCCACAGTGAATTATCAAACATTGGATTTTTCAGTTGTATCCTAACTTTATCCATAGAAAGGAAAATATTCAAAATAAAAGTGAGCTATGTATTCCTAAAATTCTGTGACCTCTCCAGGAATTTTTATATCACTTCCATGAAACAGTTGTCCAATTATTTAAAAATTCAACTGAGGTCATAGTTGCTCACAGTGGGTAATATGTGTAGTTTCCATTTGCAATCTACTCAGTATGCCTATAAAATCTGTTTCTGTGAAGATGCATTTCCTTGAAAAAAATCTGTTCTTTCTATACAATTTAAAGTTGTTCAGATGTTATTACATCAATGAAAAATTCAGCCTTTTTAATATAGGTATCTTAATGAATTTTAATGTAAAAAGTCCTTCATGTTATCTTCTGGGAATCTTCTTTCAGATAAAATGCCCAGGCAGTGACCATATGCATTAAAATACAATGAAGTGTCAAACATGGTTTAAAACAATGTCTTTACTATAGCTAGCTCATAGGATATATTTGGAAGATGATTTAAAGATTCACCATTTCAATCACTTTCTCCCCAACACATCATGCACTAAGCTTGACTTGAGCTTGACAGAATAAATTGTCTTAATAAATAATAATGAGGGAGATGTGAACATCAATCTTTTCCCTAGGCTCAAAAGACTGGTTCTCAGACTTGAATGTGCATTGAAATCATTCAAAGAGCAGTTTTAAATACAGCTTACTGGGCCCCACTCACAGGCATGCTGATTCAGTGGTACAAGGGTAAGGCTAGTGTGATTGGATGTCTAACAAGTTCTTGGCTTAAGTAAATGGGTGAAAAATTCATTGTAGACTTCTCAGATGTATAAGCTAAATTATTTCATCTTTTTTTTTGGTAATGATGACTTAGATAGTCAAGTATATCTAAAGTGGATATACTAGCTAGAATCCATGATCCTTTCTAATGCAGATTATAATGAAGAATTATAGATGGTATTACTTATAAGATTTCTATCCACTAATTATAAGATTGATTTCCACCCAGGATACCAGAAAATCTTCCCATCATTTACCCTTCTTTTTCACATGCACTCACAAACTTCAGAAGTTACTTCAACACTTACCCTTGTGAATAGAATTCCTATTGATACAAGATTGGGTAATGGGGGAAGAGGTTGTTATGCCTCCTCATATGTAACTATTTTTTTCTTCTCTATCCTAGGGAATTGCCTTAAGTACGGTTCTTGTTAAAGAGAGTCATTGCTTTGATATTCTATGATGAAAATCTAGGACGGTTGTCCCTAGGCAAAGTGGTCAACTCATATTTTCCTCTTATTCATACATGTAGGCTCTCCACAAAACAATTAGCCATTTGCACTTTCATTCATGGTTATTTCTTTCCAACTGAAACCTCTGGGTCTCTCCCTGCACTTAAATGTGCAAGGCAAATATGTTAGGTGTTTAGATAGTTTAAGCATGATGACATTCTTCTTTGATCTGGACAGGTCAGACCACTGTAGGGATAGGATAAGAGCTGTTAAACTTATCAAAGTGCTATGCCATAAATAAATGGTAGTGACTCTAATAAAAGCAACAACAATAATAATGATTTGATTAACATTTATTGAACATTTACTAGGAACCTGGCACTGTGTTAAGAGATTTACATGAATTATCTTCCCAATACTCAAAACAACTCTATGAGAAAAGGTACTCTTTTTATTGGTATTTTAGGCACACTCAGAAAGAGTTAAGTAACTCCCTCAATGTACACATTGAATAAAGGGTGAAACTGTGACCTCTATCCAGCCAGATGATTCCATCTTCTTAAGGTCTACTCTGTTGTCATTCCCATGAATTATATACTGTCCTATTGTATATTATATTGTGAATCAAGCTAAGTATAATTATGTCTAGTTATAAGGCATTGAATAATGTCCTTAACAGAAGTAAAACACCTGAATGTAGTATAGGCTCCATTTTCAAAAATGGAGAAAAATAAAAATTGAGGGAAGTTATTTCATTTATGCCTCAAAACAATCTTGTTCTAGTGCCTATCACAATGCATGTGCTCAGTCTATTGCAAAACCCATAGCTGATGAAAGTGTTCTACAACTGTAGTTCTTACACATTATGAAGCAATGGCTTCCCTTTCTCAAACAGCAGTGTGCCATTATTGGCACTTGTTCCATAGAAATTATGTTGCAGTTATTTACAAGAGAAGTATAAGCTAAATTTTTTAGCTGTTGTCCAATGTTTCATATTGAAGTGATTAATATCACAGAATCATATATATGAAGTATGAAGACAATTCACTGACATCCTGAGAAGCAACTTAACTCTTAAGTTAAGGCAGCTCTTTGCAATGAAACACGCACCTTCAACTGGTGTCAATTCCATGTACCTGTACTAGCCAAACAGCTCTCTGCACAGTGGTAATTCTTATAATCCCTGTGATTTAGTCCTCTTAGGGTGTACTCCAAAGCATTTTTTCATGTGTTGAATAACATTAGCTTTAAAAACAGTATTCATTATTGGGAGGGAACTGATGCACCTTGACAGAGAGGTTTGTTGCAGTGGTATTTGTTCTGAGGAACACTCTATTTGGCAAACACTTGTAACCTGATGAGGAAAATGAAAGACAAATTGTGAAGATTCAAGATTTAAGACTGTTACCTCAAAAGTCCTCCCAAGAGCTGTACTGCAATCACGGTAACAATTCCAAATCTCATTTTAGATGTCCCTATATACTAATTTAAAAGAAACCTGTAATTGTTCAGTGAAATTTTCAAGTACACTGAAATTTGCACAGACGCCGAATGGACAGAAAGGTAACGAGCTTACTTTTCATCAATCTAAGGTTTTAAAGTGATGACTGTCTCATTGTTCTTGTTTCAAGCCATCCAGGACAATTTAGAAAGCTGAAAAAAATGTCCTTAGTGCTAAGCATCAGACCAGAAAAGGGTACCATTCAGCTTTTAAAAGCAGTACAAGTCTTCTGATGTCATCAGAAATGCTGACGTCAAGTTTTATGTTACAGGTCATTCAGACAGTGAGTGCCATGGACAAGGATGATCCCAAAAATGGACATTATTTCTTATACAGTCTTCTTCCAGAAATGGTCAACAATCCAAATTTCACCATCAAGAAAAATGAAGGTAAATATATTAACTTTATGAAGCAGTGAAGAGCATAAATTGGAAAATAGGATATGATTTCCCAACATGTATGAAAACACTAAAATTATCACGAGCAGTTGAAATTCAGTTTTTCAACTGAATGTCATGGTAATTTTATATCTTTCACCTTCCCAATATTGAAACAATAGATTAAAAAAATCATTAACATGAAAATTATTTTTATCCCAGGGAATACCTCAATCACCTTACTTTACAAATTTGCAGAATAGGATTTAAACCTGTGAATGTTACAGGAATTTTTAGATACTGAGATATCTGTTAGAGGAGGAGCTGGCTTACATTTTGGAGTTGTTAAGTTTTAATTGAATGTTTACCAAGTCTTTAGGGAAAGCCTATTCTAATTGTACCTAGTTTGTGGATACACATCAGAGATATTTGTTTTAAGCCTGTACTATCTTTGACAACAGTAATTAGATCACAAAATTCTTCTTGAAGGACACTCCTTATCAGTATTATTTCGGAGCTAATATGAGCTAATTTTACTGTTAAGTCTTTGGCTAACAGAGAACATTTAATCCATTTCATTATTTCCTGAGGACCAAGCTTGGATTAAATGTTTCCCTTATCTATTGACTATTACAGATGAAGATCATTGATCATTTTTTGAAGTCTCTATCATCTATGCATTTTTAGTTTCCTAAGCTGCTATATATTTAACAAGGATGTTTAATGCTTGACTTGACAAGATATATTTAATTTTGGCTGTTTTAGAATGATAGCAAGATAAATGTATTGTCTGGGCTGTCTGCAAGCATTGCTATAGGCATCGATTTAGATTTCTAATGGTCTATTTAAAAGCTATACTCAGAAGAGAAAAATTCAGTTCATGACATATATTCGTGTTATTTACTATATCCTATTTAACGGAGAAGGTGAATTTTGATAAACCTTCCTTCATGAAATAAAAGAATATTGTATAGCTCTTATTATATACAGCATGGCCTTAACTGTAGCCATAATGCAACATAGTTCTTTGAGGATACTTTGATAAATGTGGATGCATAACAGAAAAGGAAATGAGAAAGTTGTTGCATAGATATTATCCATTATTCCCACTTCCACTGTTATAAACACTACGGAGACCAAAATTTGATATTTCTCCTTACGAGTGGGTCCTCATTTATTAGCCATCCCTAATTATGAATTGTGATACAAATATATTGTCTTTGTTCCTTAGTTAACACTGCCGAGAGTTCTTTATTATGTTATTCAAATGAATATGAGTAAAATGAAAGTCCCCTTGGAAATTACAAACTGAGTTGAAAGTTTGTGCATAAGTGATGGTCCATGCTTATTTTACTTGTGTGCTAATAGATATTAGTCATTATTTTTACATATAATATTCCCTATGTTTTAAAATATCCCATGAAGCAAGAATTTCCCATACCAAAGTTTAGGAGCCCCTTGGCGCTTCCTGTGCATACCATAAAATATGCCTGTTATAAGTATGACCCATGGAAAACTGTACATAAACCTATGTTCAATGAATGAAAATGTATTATTGGGTGTCAGGGAAAGTGTGGCTCTGTACTGTATTTAGTGTACCATATCACTTTTAAAGCAGAGAATTTAGTCCTCCAGTAAATGAATTTCATACTAAATTTCATGTGTTTTCTAAAATTTTGGAATGAATAGAAAGTAAGCAGTTGTACTTAGAAAACCCCTCCTGCCCCATTGATTTCCTGTAATAGAATATGTAAAGTTCTGTGGATTAATTGTTTTATTTTGAAACTAGACCATGGAAATTACAGCTTTTATAGTTTTGACTTACTTCACAGGACTGTGTGTGTATGTTTGTGTATGTGTATGAAAAATTGTGAAAAAAGAAAAGATGCCAGATATTGCAACTGATTCAGTATAGAAAGAACATTCTGTTTATTGCAATTGTTTATTTTAAATGACATATTTATTTATTTCACAAAGAATGACCTTATAATTTATTGTTTCAACAGAGACATTTTTTTTTAATGAAAGGGCTCGCTCCTAATATTTATGCCTATAAAACAGTCATAAACCAGGACAGTCTAGGTGACTCTAAGACATATGTTCACTAAATATATGTTTTTTCTCTACTTGAAAACAGCTTATCTTTAATTAGGTTTTAGAATTAGTGCATTTTTTACTGTTTCTAGAACCCACATTCTTCTTAGGACATTTTATTTGCCTTAAAAATGATGTTTTAAAATAGATGGCTTTAAAATACCATGGAATTTTATTTGGCTGGGAAAATATACCTGCATGAATTATTTTTCTATCACAATATGCTACATTTCTTTTGTACAATAAAAATCAAACCATTTAAAAAATAAGTTCCTTTTCAGGAACTGACAATATCATTTTTCCCATTTCTTTATCCCTTTCTCCCCTTTGTGAAAATTCATTTTGATTGCCAGCAACCCATTTGCAGAGTGCCTTCTATTCTGTATTATTTTTAGAGAAGTTGTGGGTTTACAGAAAAATCTTGTATAAAATACAGGTTCCCAATAAACCATCCTACTAAAACCTTGCATTGGAGTGGTACATTTGTTACAACTTATGAAAGCACAGTTCCATACCTGTGCTATTAACTATAGTCCATGGTTTTACTTAGGGTTCATAGCTTGTGTTATGAAGTTCTATAGAATTTTAAATTTTTATTCTAGTACATAGAGCAACTTAAAATTTCTTATTTGAACCACATTCAAATATATAGTTCAGTGCTGTTAATTACATTCACAATGTTATACTATCATTACCACCATCTATTAGCAAAACTTTTCCATTATCCCAAATAGAAACTCTGTACATTTTAAGTGTTAACTCCCTATTTTCTACACCTATTCCATTCCCTGGTAACCTGTATTCCAGGATCTGACTCTATGAGTGTGTTGATTCTAATTATTTCTTATCAGTGAGATCATACAATATTTGTCCTTTTGTGTATGGCTTATTCCACTCGACTTGATAGCTGGAAGGTTCATCCATTTTGTCACATGAATCAGAATTTCATGCTTTTTTATGGCTGAATAATACTCCATTACGTATATATACCACATATTGTTTATTCACTCCTCAATTGATAGACACTTGGATTGCTTCCATATTTTGGCATTTGTGAATAATGCCGCTATGAACATTGCTATGCAAATAGCTGCTTGAGTCCCTGCTTTCAATATTTTTTGGTATATATCTAGAAGTAGGATTGCCAGGTCATATGATAATTCTACACTTAACTTCTGAGCTGAGCAACAACCAAACTGACTTCCGCAATGCCTACACCCTTTTACGTTACCACCAGAAATTAATCAGTGTTCCTTTTTCTCCATATTCTCTCCAACACTTGTAATTTTCTGTTTTTTTTTTTTTAATAGTAGCCATTTTAGTGGAGTGAGATGGTATCTCATGGTGTTATCTTTTGCATTTCCTTAAAGGCTAATGCTATTTAACATCTTTTCATGTGCTTTTTGGCTATTTGTATATGTTCTATGAAAAAAATGTCTAATCGAGTCTTTTGCCCATTTTAAAAATGGGTTGTTTCTCTTTTTGTTGTTGAGTTAAATGATTTCTTTATATATTCTGGATATTAAGGCTTTATCGGATGTTATCCAAATATTTTTTCCCACTGTGTAGGTTGTCTTTTTATTTTCATTATAAAATCCTTTGAGACCCCACAATTTTTTTTATTTTGATGAGGTCTTATTTATCTACTTTTTCTCTTTTGTTGCTTTCAGTGTAAAGTATAAGGAAGTAAGTGCATAATGCAAGGTCCTGAAGATGTTCTCCTCAGTTTTCTTCTAGGAATTTTATAGTTATGGCTCTTATATTATGGTGAAAGGTAGGGTCTACCATCATTCTTTTGCATATAGAGATCCAGTTTTTCCAGCACAAATTATTGAAGAGACTATTATTTCACAATTGAACAGTTCTTGCCCCTTGTAAAAAAAATCATTTGGCCATAAATGTGAGGGTTAATTTCTGAGCTCTCAATCTCAATTCATTTCCATTGATCTATATGTCTATCCTATGCCAACACTATGCTGTTTTGATTATATGACATGTAATCAATAGCAAGGCTTTGTAATGAGTTTTAACATTAGGTTGTGTGAATTCTCCAAGTTTTTTTGTTTGTTTTTTTAATTGGCTTTGGTTATTTAGGGCTTCTTACTCTTCTATATACATTTTATCACTGGCTTTCCACTTTTGCAAAGGAGGTGTTGGAATTTTTATTGAGATTGTTTTCAATCTGTAAATCACTTTGTATAGAATTGACATCTTAACAATATATATCCTTCCAACCCATGAACATGGAATGTCCTTCTGTTTATTTAGATCTTATTTGGTTTCTCTTAGCAATGTTTTATAGTTTTCTGCGTTGTACAAGTCCTTTACATCCTTGGTTAGATTTATTTCTAGAATTTGATTCCTTTAGTTATTGTGAATGGACATTTTTCTTAATTTCTTCTTCCGATTGTCTTTTACTAGTGCATGGAAACATTACAGATTTTGGGGTGTTGATTTTGTACCTTGCCATTTTGCTGAATTCATCTGCTAGTTCTAGGAGTTTTTTATGGATTTTATCAGCATTTTCTGTGTATTGGATCATGTCATCTGCAAATAAGGAAAGTTTTACTTTTTCTTTCCAAATTAGGATCCTATTATTTCTTTTCTTTGCTTAATTTCCCTGGTTATAATTTCCAGCACAATGTTGAGTAACAGTGGTGGCACTGGGCATGCCTGTGTTGCTCCTAATCTTAGAGGGAAAGCTGTCAGTCTTTGGCCTTAAGTATGATGTGAGCTGTGACTTTTTTGTAATTGCCCTTTATCATATTGAGGTAGTTTTCTTCTATTAATAATTTTCTCAATTTTGATTTTTGATCAAGAAGGGGAGATGGATTTTAGCATAGCTTTTGGATTTGCTTTGCTAGTATTTTGTTGAGGATGTTTGCATCCACATTCGTAAGGGATATTGGTCTATAGTTTTCTTTTCCTGCAATGACTTTATCTGGCCTGGGTATGAGGATGAGGTGGCCTCATAGAATGAGTTAGAGTCTTCCTGCCTCTTCAATTTTTTGGAAGAATTCGACAATGACTGTTGTAAATTCTTTTTGGAATGTTTGGTAAAATTCCCCTGTGAGGCCATTTGGTCCTGGAATTTTCTTTTTTGGGAGGTTTTTGATTACTGATCACTTTGGTAATTACTCATTTGTTGTGTTCTTCTATTTCTTTTTGAGTCAGTTAGGTAGTTTGTGTGTTTCTAGGAATTTGTCCATTTCATCTAGGTTATCTAATTTATTTGTGTACAGTTGCTCATAGTATCCTCTTACAGTCCTTTTTATTTCATTGGGATTGGTAGTAATGCCCCTCTTTTCATTTCTGATTTTGGTCATGTCCTTTTACTTTCTTTCTTCATCAGTCCAGCTAAAGGTTTCTCAATTTTATTGATGTTTTAAAAAAATCAGCTTTTGGTTTTATTGATTCTCTATTTATTTTATTTTCTATTTCATTTATCTACACTCTAATCTTTGTTATTCCTTCTTTTTGTTTGCTTTTGGTTTAGTTTGTTCTTCTTTTCTAGTTCTTACAATTTTGAGGTTATCTCTCTGATTTGAAATCTTTCCTATTTTAAAATTTAAGCAGTTAGTGCTATAAATTTCACTCTCAGCTCTGCATTTACTGTATCCTATAATTTAAGAAATATTGTATTTTTATTTTCATTCACCTCAAAATATTTTCTAATTTTCCTTGTGATTTCCTCTTTAACCCATTAGTTGTTTAAGAGTATGTTGTTTAATTTCCACATATTTGGGAATGCTCCACTTCTCCCTCTTTTATTGATTTCTAGCTTCATTCTATTGTGGTCAGAGAAGATACATTGTATGATTTCAATATATTTTTTTAATATATTGAGACTTGTTTTGTGACCTAAAATATAGTCTATCTTGGAGAATGATCCATGTGCACTAGAGAATTATGTGTATTCTCTGATTGTTGGGTGAAATGTTCTACATATGTCTGTTAGGTCCAGTTGGTTTCCAGTTTTGTCCAAGTCTTTTATTTCCTTTTTGAATTTCTTAATAGATGTTCTATCCATTATTGAAAGTGATGTTTTAAAGTCTCCTGCTGTTAATATAAAACTGCCAATTTCTCCCTTCAAATATGTCATCATTTGCTTCATTATTTTGGAGCTTTGATGTTAAGTACATGTATATTTGTAATTGTGACAACTTCTTGTTGAACTGACCCCTTAATCAATAAATAATGACTATTTTTGTCCCTCGTAACTGTTTTGACTTTAAATCTATTTTATCTGATATTAGTATAGTTACCTCAGCTCTCATTTGGTTACTACTTGCAAGGTATAGTTTTTCCCTTCTTTCACTTTCAATTTAGTTTGTCTTTGAATTGAAGGTGAGTCTCTTGTAGACAGCATAGAGTTGGGTCAGGCGTTTTAATCCATTCTGCCAATCTCTACATCTGATTGGAGAGTTTAATACATTTACAATTAAAATCACTATTGATAATGCCTAACTCTTTTCTGTCATTTTGTTATTTAGTCTTTAGAAGTTTTGTACCTTCTTTGCCCCTCAATTTTTCTGTTAGTGCCTACTTTTTAAATTATTTTATTTTTTGTATTGTACCATATTGAGTCTCTTCCCATTTCTATGTGGAAATATTTTTATGTATTTTCCTTGTGGTTACCATGGGATTAACTTTTATCATATAATATATAGCAATCTTATTTTATTTGATACCCAGTTGACTTCAATAGCACACACATACACAGTTCCTATATCCCTCCACCTACCACCTTTTTTGTTCTTCTCTCAAATTGTATTTGTATTTTTTGTTCATCTCCCTGAGCGCATCAAAGATAATTTTCTTTTTTTTAAGTCTTTGTCCAGTATGTCCACAGTCTGGTCTTCATTGATGTTTTCTGGATTTTTATCCTCTTCCTTTGGATGGGCCATTAATTCCTGTTTGTTTGTCTGTGCACTGTACATTTTGATATTTTTAAAAGTTAACTCCTCGATTTATTCCCAAAGAGGTCTGTTTCTTGCATTTTAACCAGCTGGTGATATGATAGAGGTTTTCTGTGTGTCAGCACTCCTATCAGGAAGGTCATCCCAAGGTGAATGCAAACTGTAGGAACCTTCCTGCCTTTTCTGTGCCTGTGCCTTGTCTTAGGCTTATGCTTTCTTTCTTTTTTTTTTTTAAAGATTTATTTATTTTTTTACATATCTCCCCTCCCCCTGCTGCGGCGACGTGCCGAGACGGGTCACCACGCAGGCGGCTTTCCCCGCTTCTGGGCGGCTTCTGCTTCCATTCACGGCCGGCTTTCAGTTCGCGGGTGGCTGGCTGCGCTCCATTTGCGGGCAACCTGCCCTGCCCGTGGCAGCTTTTGCCCTGTCC
>PVKH010027419.1:0-13020 GCA_004027955.1 Chaetophractus vellerosus | reverse complement strand
AGTGATATTACCCCTTTAACCACACTATCCAATTTTATGGTCAATATTTGTCACTTCAGCATCTAAACAGTTAATGGGTTAATGGGAGACTTTTAATGATGAGAAAAAGCCTAAGGCCTCAAAGATTGAAGCTTAAGGGAGAAATTTCAGGTTGTCAGGGTTGATTTTTGCAGTAGGAGTTCTATGCTATTACCCCGCACACATTGCTATACATCTGTCCATCCTGCCCCTGGGGTATATCCTGGCTGCTTTTCTTGATAGACATTTCTAAGGGGCAGGTACCTCTTTGATGAGCACAGGACAAAAACAGGCAGCTTGGTAGAGTAAAAAGAAGGAACACTTAAAAATGGGGCTGAGGAAGCATATTCTACCCTTAACTTACTATGTGAGTTTAAGTAAGTTTCTTTCTTTCTTTGGGACTTGGTTGCCTCATCTATAAAATGTGGAGATTAGAATGAGTCCTTTTGAGACTCTCTTCTAGTTATGTGATATGTCTAACCTGTAGTAAGTCTAATTTGAGGATTTGTCCTTTGTGTAGAGTATAAAGCAGAGCATATCACTCTCCCTTTGAATTAAGCTAGCATGGATGATTCTCGTTGACTTAGTCAGGCTTTGCCCAACACCAGCTGACTGACCTGTGACTGGCAAGGAGGGAGATGGAAAGCTGCAATAGGATTTATTGCCATATATATAGTGAGCAGGTGACTTGATGTGAACTCACTGGTTAGGCAGAGGAGTAGGCTGACTGGGCTCACTCCTCCTAATTTCAGTGATAGAATGAGGGAGAAGGGAGTTAGTGCAGAGTGTCAAACATTTGGCAGGAGACAGGGTGCTGTATCTGTCCTCAAAATACAACTGGAAAATGGCTAGTAAGCTAGACTTTGGGGTGATTTCCAGAGTCAGCTGACAGTGTTTGCTTCACCCACTGAATGCCAGCCAATAAAATTAGTTTCTTTATTGTTCCCTTTGTATACATTATTGTAAGTACTTTGCCCATCTCTAAGCCTTTTATTTACATAATTTTCCTCTGTCTAGAATACTCCCCTATTTTGCCAAGTCTTATCTTGCTTCCAAATTCTGTTAAGGGGTTATCTCCAATGAGGTTCTCTAGATGGTGATTTCCCCTTTTGTCTAATCTCAACATTTTGAATATCCTTTTATTTTTGCATTTGCCTCACTGTATCTTAATTTATTTTTTCCTGTATGTTATCTTCCCTACAAGATTGTAATCTGCTTGATAAAGGGAGGCTATCATTCATCTCTGTATGGTCAATGCCTAGTAGAGGCATATACGAGATGCTCACTAAATGTTTGCTGAAATGACAAACACATGGATATACTGAGCTCCCATCTACTATAATATTAATCTTTCCCTGATACTGTGTTCTTCCTCTGGGATTGAAGCCCTCCTCTAAGTTCTATGTTGTTATTGGGCATTTAGCTACTTTAGCGCTATGGTAAAGGGGATGTGCAAATGAGCCTGGTGGGATGAAGGCTAGTAAATACAATCTGGGGATTTAATTAGACTAGTAAGGATATCACTTCTTTCCCTCCTACCTTCCTACTCCCAAAATTTGCCACCTGTTTAGATAATGAAAGTCTGGAGGGTGAAGTCTGATTCTGGTTATCACTGAAAGCCAAGCAATTTAGTTTTAGGTGTTCATGTCTTATTCACAGAGCTGGAATGGTAGTATTCTTGTGGGAAGGGTTTAAATAATATCTTAGTGGACATATTAAGACGATAAGCGGCGCTTAAGAAGATTCAAGATGACACCAGCGTAGGATGCTCTAACAATCAGTTCGTCCCACAGGGCACCTAATAATCAGCCAGGATCTGTCCAGATCAACTGTTTGGGGGACTCCAGAGACTAAAAAAAAACACAGTGCACCATCCAGGGAATAACAGTAAGAGGTAACTGAAAATCTGCAGTGAGGATTCGTGAGTAGAATCCTCTGAGCTGCAGAGGTGGTTGCACCCCCACCCCCACCCCACTGGCAAGGTGGGCCTTCTTGGGATCCATGCCCTGGCTGGAAGCAGAAGCTCTCTTTCCCAAAAGCAGGGGAGGGGAAGTGGCCTGGCACCAACTACAGCTGTTGATTGGCAAATTTAGCTAGCTGGATTCCAATCTTGAGCACAGCTGAAGTTTAAACCTGCCCAAGCCACAGAGAAGCCAGCAGCATTTGTGCTGTCTCTGCCCCTGGCAAGAACAGAAGCAAGTGTGATTGAAAAAATACTGGTCCCCCAGGGCGGTAAGGGATCAGATCCTGCACTCCCAATTTGTAAAGTCACTCCTTAGGCCCCCATACCCAGTAGGAGTGAAAATTGGGTAAAGTTTGAACACTTCCTCAGGGCAGAGCAGGCAGAATCACACTGGGCCCCAACACTCCCTGGAAGGAGGGGAAGCACACACTCTCTTGCAGGCAGTGTGGGCAGACTCACCAAGCCCACCTTGAAGGGCTGCTGCACACTGGGCCCCAATGTGCCCCTGGATGGAGAAGAAGCTCACACTCTCTAGTGGGCAGTGCAGATAGATTCACCCTGCCCACCTAGAAAGGCTATGGCACACTGGGTTCCAAGGCCCCCCTGGACTGAGGAAGTCTGCACTCTCTAGGGGGCAGATTCACCCTGCCTTCCTGGAACAGCTGCTGCACTCTCAACCCAAGTTGTGTCAGGATGGAGAGGAACCAAGAGCAGTCTCATAACTCTCTCTCAAGACAGTGCTGGCAGTCATCCTGCCCAACTGGGGGTCAGCACAAAGGGTGGCAGTTGATCAGATAACTCAGATATCATAGGCTGGGAGCTGTGCAACAGTTTCATCCTGGATAGGCGAGAATTTCAGCCTTAACCATGCCCCCCTCAGGAGCAAAGTCAGCTGAGAATTAAAGGCACAGAATAACCTTAGGGCAGCAAGGAGCAAGTGTATAAAGAGTACTACTTGTTGGGTAATATAGGAAAGCATAGATGGGGGAGACATCAAAGAGAAGATTGGAAGCCCTTAGGGTCTCTTCTCTGGAACCCATTGGAATCAATCTACACTCCCTTCATAGGTCCCTGAGCCTGTTTGGACTGGGAAACCAGAGTTGGGAAGGTTGTCTCCAGAAGGACACATTTACCAAAATTAGCCCTCCAGGAAATAGCAGTGAGAGAAGACAAAAGGAGTATTAAAAATATACAGAGGCAAATAAAAAACAAATGGAACAGACTAAATTTCATGGAGGAGGAACAGGGGAAGCTGTGTCAACAAAGCCAACCAATAAGAAAACCATAGGCTAAAGAGAGAAACTGAGCACAGAATAAACACGTAAAAAATCAGATGCCAAGACACCAACAAAAAATTACAAGCCATACTAAGAAACAGAAAGATATGGCCCAGCCAAAGTAAAAAATTAAACCTCCACATCAAACACAGGATTTGAGACAAATAATCACAGATGTCCAAACAAATCTCCTTAATAAATTCAATGAGATGGCTAAAGAGATTAAGGATATTAAGAAGACACTGGCTAGACAGAAAGAAGAATTTGGAAGTTTTCATAGAAAAGTATCAGATCTTACAGGAATGAAAGACACAGTGGAAGAGGTTAAAAATACTTTGGAGGCATATAATAGTGGATTTGAAATGGTTGAACACAGAATAAGTAAATTGGAGGACAGAGCATCTGAATTTGAAAAGGCTGAGAACAGATGGAAAAAGAATGGAAAAAAAAATGAACAGGGTCTCAGGGAAATACATGACAATGTGAAATGGACAAACATACATGTTATAGGTTTCCAGAAGGAGCAGAGAATGGAAAAAGAACAGAAAAAATATTTGAGGAAATAATGACCCAAAATTTCCCAACCCATATGAAAGACATAAATATCAAAATCTAAGGAGAATGCACCCTAAAGAGAATAAATACTAATAGACCTACTCTAAGACACCTAATACTATTCAGAATTTCAAATACCAGAGATAAAGAGAGAATTCTGAAAGCAGCAAGAGAAAAACAATTCATCACATACAAGGGATGCTCAATAAAACCAACTACCAATTTCTCATCAGAAACCATGGAAGTGAGAAGGCAGTGGTATGATATGTAAAAGGTTTTTATGAAAGACAGAAGTTGCCAGCCAAGAATTCTTTATCCAGAAAAACCATCCTTCATCCTGAGGGTGAGCTTAACGTCTTCACAGATGAACAAAACCTAAAAGAGTACGTCACCAAGAGACTGGATTTACAAGAGATATTAAAGGGAGTGCTGCAACCTGAAAGTAAAAGACAGCAGAGAGAGGCCCAGAGAAGAGTATAGAAATAAAGACTATAAGTAAAGGTAACAAAAAGGGTAAAAAGCAGATAATAGTAAGATAGGTCAATGGAAGCCAAAAGATATAATGGACAAAGTAATGCCTTTACAGTAACAACATTTAATATTAATGGATTGAAGTCCCCAAACAAAAGACATAGACTAGCAATTTGGATTAAAAAAAATCAGCCATCTATATGCTGTCTACAAGAGACTCATGATACATGCAAGAACAAAAATAGACTGGAAGTAAAAAGTCGGAAAAAAGATATTCCATGCAAACAGTAATCAGAAAAGAGCTGGAGTAGTGATACTAATATGGGATAAAATAGACTTTAAATACAAAACCCTTACAAGAGATGAAGAAGGACATTATATATTAATAAAAGATGAAATTCACCAAGAAGAAATATCAATAATAAATATTTATGCACCTAACCAGAGTGCCTGAAAATATATGAGGTACACACTGGCAAAACTGAAGAGAGAAATAGATGTCTCTATGATAATAGTTGAACACTTCAGTACAACACTGTCATCACTGGATAGAACAACTAGTCAAAGGATCAGTAAAGAAACAGAGGACTTGAATAATATAATAAATGAACTAGACCTCACAGACATCTATAGAACATTGTACCCCCAAACAGCAGGGTATACATTCTTCTCAACTGCTCCTGAAACTTTCTCCAGGATAGACCATATGTTGAGTCACAAAACCGGTCTCAATAAATTTAAAAATTGAAATTATACAAAGCACTATCTCTGATCATAATGGACTGGAGCTGGAAATCAACAGGTGGAGAAAGGGAAAACTCACAAATATATGAAAGTTAAACAACACACTCTTAAACAATCAGTGGATCAAAGAAGATATCACAAGAGAAATCACTAAATATCTCTAGATGAATGAAAATGAGAACACAACATATCAAAACCTATGGGTTGCAATGAAGGCAGTGCTCGTAGGAAAATTTATAGCCCTCAATGCTTACATTAAAAAAGAAGAAATAGCTAAAATCAAATACCTAACTGAAAACCTGCAGGAACTCGTAAAAGAACATAAAAGTAAACCCAAAGAAAACAGAAGGAAAAAAAATAAAGATTAGAGCAGAAATAAATGAAATTGAGAACAAAAAAATCAATAGAGAGAATAAAAAAAACCAAAACTTTGTTCTTTGAAAAGATCAACAAAATCGACATACCCTTAACTAGACTGACAATGCAAAAAAGAGAGGGGACATTACTACTGACCCCACAGAAATAAAAGAGATCATAAGAGGATACTATGAACACCTGTACGGCAACAACCTAAATAATGTAGACAAAATGGACAAATTCTTAGAAACACACATACAACCTACACTAGAAAGAAGAAATGGGAGACCTCAACAAATAAATCACAGGTAAGGAGATTGAAAGAGTCATTAAACCTGCCCCCCACCCCAAAGATGAAAAGCCCAGGAATGGCTTCAGTGGTGAATTGTACCAATCATTCAATGAAGAATTAATAACAATCTTCCTCAAATTCTTCAAAAAAAAATTGAACAGGAGAGAATCCTACCAAACTCATTCTGTGAAGTCAACATCACTTTAATAAGAAAGCCAGATAAAGACAAACATGAAAAAAGAAAATGATAGACCAATTTCTCTAATGAAAATAGATGCAAAAATCCTCAACAAAATACTTGCTAATTGGATCCAATTAAAAGAATTATACATCATGATCAAATGGGTTTTATCCCAGATGTGAAAGGGTGGTTCAACACAAGAAAACCAATCAGTGTAACACATCACATTTAATTGAGGAAGAAAAATCACATGATTATCTTGATTGATGCAGAAAAGGCATTTGACAAAATACAAATCCTTTCTTGATGATAACTCTCCAAAAGATAGGAATAGAAGGAAATTTTCTCAACATGACAAAGTGCATATATGAAAAACCCACAGCAAACATTGTACATAATTGTGAAAGACTGAAAGCTTTCCCATTGAGATTAGGAACAAGATAAGGATGCCCAGTATCACCACTGTTATTCAATATTGTGCTAGAAGTTCTGGCTAGAGCAATTAGGTAAGAAAGAGTGATAAAAGGAATCCAAGTAGAAAAGGAAGAAGTAAAATTTCACTGATGATGACATGATCCTATATCTAGAAAATCCTGAAAATCCACAACAAAGCTACCAGAACCAATAGATGAGTTCAGCAAAGTGGCATGATACAAGATTAATGTGCAAATATCAGTCATGCTTCTATACACTATTAATTAGCAATCTGATGTAGAAGCCCTTTAAAAATCCCATTTACAATAGTGATCAAAAGAATCAAATATTTAAGAATAAACAACCATGGACATAAAGGATTTGTATTCAGAAAACTATGAAACATTTCTAAAAAAAACTAAATCAGACGTAAATAAATGGAAGCGCATTCCATGTTCATGGATTGGAAGAATAAATATCATTAAGATGTCAATTCTACTCAAATTTATCTGCAGATTCAACACAATTCCAATAAAACTTCCAACAACCTTTTTTACAGGATTGGAAAGGCTAATTATAAATTTATTTGGAAGGGTAAGAGGGCCTAATAGCCAAAAAATATCTTTAAAAAGAATAATGAAGTTGGAGGACTCTCACTTCCTGACTTTAAAGCATACTACTTAGCTACAGGGGTAAAAACAGTATGGTATTGGTATAAAGATAGATATGGTGACCAATGGAATAGAATTGAGTGTTTAGAAATACAAACTTACAGTAAATTGATTTTTTAACAAGACTGTCAAACCCACCCAGTTGGTCCAGAACAGTCTGTTCAACAAATGGTGCTCAGACAACTGGATATCCATATCCAAAAGAAAAAAGGAGGACCCCTATCTCATACCTTATACAAGAATTAACTTAAAATGGATCAAAGACCTAAATATAAAAGCAAGAACCATAAAAATCCTAGAAGAAAATGTAGGGAAACATCTTCAAGATCATGTGGTAGGTGGTGGTTTCTTAAGCCTTACACCCAAAGCACAGGCAATGAAAGAAAAAAGTAGATAAATGGAACCTCCTCAAACTGAAACACTGTTGTGCATCAAAGCACTTTGTTAAGAAGGTGAAAAGGCAGCTTAGTCAATGGGAGAAGATATTTGGAAACCACATTTCTAATAAGTGTTTAATATCGATATTATATAAAGTGATCATACAACCCAATGATAAAAAGACAAGCAGCCCAATTAAAAAGTGGACAAAAAACTTGAATAGACATTTCTCCAAAGAGGAAATCCAAATGGCAAAAAAGTACATGAAAAAATGTTCAACATCATTAGCTATTAGGGAAATGTATGTGAAAACTACACTGAGATATCATTTTGTGCCTTATAAATTGGCCATTAATTAAAAAACAAAAAACTACAAGTGCTGGAGAGGGTGTGGAGAAATAGGAACACTCCTTCACTGTTGTTGGAAATGTAGAATGGTGCATCCTTTCTGGAAGACATTTTAGCAGTTTTTTAAGAAACTAAATATAGAAGTGCTGTATGGTCCAGCAATCCCATTACTAGGAATATATTCAGAAGAACTGAAAGCAAGGATGCAAACTGACATTTACACACTGATGTTCATAGCAGCATTATTCACAATTTGTAAAATATGGAAACAACTCAAGAGTCCATTTATTGATGAATGGGAGACCTCAACAAAATGAGGTATATACATTCAATGGCATATTATTCAGCTACAAGAATAAATGAAATGGTGTTGCATATTGCCACATGGATGAACCTTGCTAACATTATATTGAGTGAAATAAGCCAGACACAAAAGGACAAATATTGTATGGTTTAATGTGTGGAAATGAATAGAGTTGATGTAAATACATTATAGTGAGTATAACTAACACTGCTGATTTATAAACGTGATTGTGGCTGAAATAGGTAGTCTGCCAATATAAGATTTCAACTGAAAGGAAGCTAGAGAATAATGTATAACAGTGATTTCGGTGGTGGATGAAGATTGTGGTTAATAGTATAAGAATGTTCTTTTAAAAAGTGTTAAAATATGATTGTAATGGGAAAATTACAACTAATGTAACTTATAGATTAGAGTTAATAATAATATTGTAGTATTCCTTCAGCAATGGCAAAGAAAGATATATCGATTCTAAGGGACAACAATAGGGTGGTATACAGGGTTATGGGATTTTTCCTTTTGGAGTAATAAAACATCCTAAAATTGACTTGAGGTGATGACAGCACAGTTCTGTGATGAATAAGAGAGCAACTGAGTGTATGCTTTGAATGGATTGTACAAAGCATGAAACTATATAACACAGGGAATCCTGTGGTGGAAGACGGACTATGGTTAACCAAACAAATATGAGAACACTTTCTCATGAATTTATAACATGTATATAACACTAATAGAGGGTGTCCATAACTAGGTGGGTTGGGAAGGGATACACCAAATCTGAGACATTGCCTATAGTTAGTAGTAATGTTTTGACGATGTTCTTGCATAGTTTGTAACAGTCATTTCACAACAATGCAAGGTGTTGTTGGTGAGGTAATATATGGGAAGCCTGTATGATGATATGCATGTTTGTTTTGTAAGTTGACTACTTTCATCATATACTTACTGTCTATGGATGTTCATGTATGAATGATAAACTTCAATAAAAAAGTAAAAAAGAAAAAAACAAGATAAGGGGCAATTCTCAAGAGAGTTTGAGGTAACATAACTAAATAGATAGCCTGAATCATTGTCAAAAGAAGGCAGGTCATAGCTATGAAGCCAGTGGCATGTGTTATGTCCTGAGAGTGAGGTGAAAATTGCAGAGTATGAATGGGTAACAAGTTAATATATTTTAGCTCCTGAGAGAAGAAATTAGATGTGGGAAACAATTGAAGATGAGTGATTCAGATCTGAGGCTATGAATGACAGATGCATACAGAAACATCCCCTTTCATTTGGTGCCCATTATCTGTGTTACTGAGGTGGGTGCAACAGCTTAAAGGAATTGACTGGCCATTAAAACTTACACTAGGTGGTGGAAATATTTCATTGGTAAGTATTGTCTAGGTAGTAGTAGTTACTGGCATTAGGTCAATGCCAGACAGATTATACTGGAAAAGTCCTTCTGGATTGATGCAGAGGGGCAGATGCCAGCTTGTGGCTAGATGAATGCCAGAACCATGGTCTAGCTCTAGGGGAAGAACTGTCAGGTTCTAGATAAAAGAGTCAGCTTGCAAATGAGTGGTCCTCCTAGAAACTTGAAATAAAATTCAGGGACCATGAAAAGGAGATCCATACATTCATTTAACAGTTATTTATTGAGAATACATCATGAGGCAGGTAATGGTCTGAGCTGGGGATACAAAGTTGAACAAAACAGGCCAATAGTCATGCCATTATGGGTCTTATAATTTAGTAGAGAATATAGACAATCAAATATTCACATAACTAAATAGGTATATGGAACTGACTTCAGGTAAATTCATAGGTACTATAAGAAGGCATGGCAGGATTATGGCATGGTCGGGATTCAGGGAGGTTTCTCTCAGGGAATGATTATAAGCTAAGGTTTGAAGTAGGCCAGAAGCTAATTAGATGAAGAATAGGGTTGGATTAGGTAAAAATCTTTTGGGAAGAAGGAAGAACATATCCATTAGGTCACTCAAGGTGATAGACAGATAGACTGCAGTGCTCAGAGCTTAGGGGAGTAGCAGACTATCCTATCCTATTGAATGGAAAGAGGGAGCTCCAAATACAATCCCAATCCAGGACTTTAATGGCTCAAGTCCTCAGGGGCCCCCTTTTAGTAATCAGCATAGTTATATGTGGCATCTTTAGTTATTTATCTTTCTTTACACATATTCCAAGACATTCCTAAATGCACAGATCATGCCTGACATTTTTGTTCAGCAAATAGCAATTGAACACCTATTGTGTGCTAGTTAGGCTGTGCTTTGAGTGCTGGTCAGGATTAGGGAATATAGTTATAGAGATGAAAATGAAAGAGTCCCTGTTCTCAACACATTACTAAAAGTCTAAGGAAGTGGTCCTCAAAAGGTGGTTCTCAGAGCAGCATTGGCATTACCTGTCATCTCGTTAGATATGTAACTTCATGGGTTCTATTCCCATCTAATGAATTAGAATTTCTGGAGACTCAGGAAACTTTTAAAATAAGCCCTGCAGATGATTCTTATTTACATTAAATAGTTTGAGAACTGCTGACCTAGGGCATGATACACATAATAATTTTTTTATTTTTAATTTTTTAATTTTTATATCAATGTTACAAGTTATTCCATTAACACAAGGTAATAATTAAAATAACAATAAATCTACTTTGGTCTGTGATTACACTCCTCCATTAATTTTGTTCATTCTTTAATCTTGAGGAAATGGGATGATATCCACTCTGACTGCTTCAGGCTGAGACAGGACAAATATTATAGGGCAGAGGAAAGGAATTGTTTTGCTTGCAGTTGAAGATACTGTTTGTTTGGGGGATGACATTGGTCCATCATCATCATTTTGTTAGTTGTCCAGGGCAAGGCTGAAAAACTGGAGAGTAGGAGTTAGCTGCAACTCTGCTCGGCTTCAGGGCTTACCCAGCATATGAACAGTCCAAAGATTTAAGTCTCTGAGAAATATATTTAACAGGTAAATTGAAACTTATAGATTCAAATAAAATGAGTAGAAGAATCATGATTAGGAGAATTATAAATGAGTATAACTATGTTATATTGGGGAAGTAGATTTTCATATATTCCCAGACAGTACCTACTGAGGGGGTGTTGATTTCATGAGGCTATGTGGCTTGCCTATGGTGTCCAGGCATTCCTAAAGCCCTCAGGAGTACTTTTGTTTGAGGCTTTGTTTACTGTGCAGTTTGTGAAATCTGCCTGATACCTGCATGAGTGTAACCTCCAGAATGACCTCCCAACTCACATTGAAATCTCTTAGCTGTAAAAAAAAAACTCTATTTAATATCTCCCCAGTTTGTTCAAGGCCTTTGTGGCAGTTTGAGATTATTTATGAATCCCAAAAAGAGAAAGATTATGTTTATAAACTAATCTAGTCCTCTGAGTGTGATACCCTTTGATTGTATTAAATTCATCTGAGGGGCCTTTGATTAGATTACCTGTTAAGATTGCTTTTAAGACTTTTTGATTTGACATCCTCAGTAAGATGTTACTCAGATTGAGTCCCTGCCACCTCACTGGGTCTGACATAAACAGACTCTCACAAAGATACACAGGAGGAGAGAGCTCTATCATTTTTGATCCTGCCATGTAACAGAAAGGAGAAGGCTCAAAAAAGTGAGGCCCTGGGGAGAGATGAGCCATTTTGCCTGATAGATTAAAGCCAAAACTGGAAATAAAACAGAACAGCTGAGACTGATAGAGAAGGCCCAGAAAGAAACAAGCCCTGTGCTAGGAGAGAGAGGGCTACAGGATCACTTAAGCATGAAGCCTCAAGAGACTGGGCCCATGGAGCTCAAGAGGAAGGGGAAGCCCAGAGGGGAAGGAGAACCAGGCAGAGATCGCCTGCCATCTAGCTTCAACACATGGCAACTGGCTTTGGTGAGAAAATACCTCTTATGGTTCCTTGAGTTGGACTTTCCATGGCCTTGGGGCTGTAAGCTTTTACCCCAAATAAATACCCTTTATAAAAGTCAATCAATTTCTGGTACTTTGCATTGGCACCCCTTTGTCAGACTAATATGGTCTTTCTCCAAATGCTTTGCTGATTAACACTTGCTCATAATCCACTGGTGCCTGGGAGGCTCATCCCTGGGAGACATGTCCCATGATGGAGGTAAGCTAGTGACTTTATTTGCAGAGTTTGGCTTAGTGAGAGTCCACATTTGAGTAACAAGGAGGTTTTCAGATGGTAACTCTTAGGCATTATTTAAAATTAGGCTTAGTTTCATTATTACAGGAATAAGGTTCAAAAGATTGAGGGCTTGGCTTTATTGGCCTTATTTATTTTATTAGGCAAGTCTTATATATTCCACAGTTTTTGGTAATCTTATTTGAGAAAGTGGCAGGACTTAAGTAGGAGGGAAGTTTAATATTTTGTTAGCTACTATTTGGGCCTCTATTTATCCAGAAAACATACCTATGGTGTAGCCCTTTGGCAGTTTGATGTAATTATGAATGGATTATGCTTGTAAACTGATCTGCTAATCTGGGCATGATTAAGTTATGATTAGGGTGTTAACTGGGCCACATCAGTAGGGCATTGAGCCCCACCCCTTGGTGGGGCAGGAATCAAATATAAAAGGCAAGGCAAAGGACAGAGGGAGCAGTTTTTGAGAAGCAGTTCTGATGTTGGAGTTTTGATGCTGGAGCCGAGGAGGCGAGCAGACGAGAGAGCTTGGTTGTGAGAAAGGAGAGAAGGCCCCGGGATAGAGATGAGCCATTTGCCTGACAGTTTACGGCTGGCCTTGTGGAGAGAAGCAAAGCCTAGAGAACCTCATAGTCTACAGCTGACCTTGTGGAGGAAACAGAGGCGCTGAGCCCAGAGAGAAACACAGCCCCGGGAAGAGAGGAACCCAAGAAGCCTCAACCCTGGCAAAGTCGGCAGCTGTCTTTCTCCAACACGTGACAATGGACTTTGGTAAGGGAAGAAACTTAAGCTTTATGGCCTGGTAACTGTGGACTTCTACCTCAAATAAATACTCTTTATAAAAACCAACCAATTATTGGTATTTTGCATCAGCACCCCTTTG
>PVKH010027418.1:0-13030 GCA_004027955.1 Chaetophractus vellerosus | reverse complement strand
TGGCTCCTCCTGCAGGAACTCCTCTGCCAGGCAGATCACATGGGCCCTCAGGGGGCAGCTGGGGTGGGGGCAGCACAGGGGGCCCTCTTCATCCTGTCCCCAGTGGCAGGCAGGTGAGAGAGCAGACAGGGAGTAATCATGCTGCAGCGAGCAGTCATAAAGCGTTTCTAGGCTCCACGCGTGGGACGGAGGGCTTTACCCACCAGCACCCTGTAAGGCTGGTGCCAGTTACATGCACTCTACAGAGGAGGAAGCTGAGGCCCAGAGAGGTGAATAAAGGCTTGCCCACGGTGACGAAGTGGGCGCAGGTCGTTTGATGTCTGAATGGCAAGGAACCCATGTGTTTCGTTTTCTGAGAGCTTAATAGAAGCCAAGCCTGTCATCTCAGTTAATTTATTCAACAAATGTGTTGACCGCCTGCTCTGTGCCAGACACTGTGGTATAGTAGTTGAACAAAAACTGTCCTTGGGGAGTTTAGTGGGGGAAAAGGGGTGAGCTGGTAAAATAAGTAAGTAAAATAATACATCAGATGACAAAAATTGTTAAGGTAAAACAGGCAGGGAATCCATCAACTGATGAATGGATAAACAAAATGTGGTATATCCATGCCAGGGAAATTATTCAGCCATAAAAATGAATGAAATACAATGCGCTACTATGAACCAAATATATTGTGTAACATATTGTTTGACTAAAAAAAAAGTATAGGGGGCCGGCTGTAGTTCAATTGGTAGGACGCCGGTTTACCACGTGGGTTCGTTTCCCGGGGCCTCCTTGAGCAGGCAGACCGCCTTGAGAAGACAAGCTGCCATGGCAGGGCAAAGCCACCACAGGCAGGGCAAGCCCCTGCGGGCAAGCAAGGCCGCCAAGTGATGAGCTGACTCAGCGGGTCGCTGAAACGGTGGAGGGGACACGGACACGACACAAGCAGACACAGAAGAATGCAAAAATCAATACAGCAAGAACAAGCAGGGGAGGGGATATATAATAAAAAAAAAGTATATGTAAATCCAGTACATTTAATTGAGAAATGTATATATTTATTCATCTGTGTTTACTTTTTAGTTTTTAATTGTTTATATTTTCAATTATTAAATGTACAAAATAAAGTAAAAAAAATGGAGTAAATACAGGTACATGCTCCAATTTAGATTAATTTGGACAACCTTATGCTAAGTGAAACAAGCCAGACACAAATGTCCAGAACAGGGAAATCCACAGGGAGAGGGAAATGGGGAGGGAGTGCTTAATGGGGACAGCATTTCCTTTTGGGGTGATGAAAATGTCATGGAATTAGATGTACCTGATGGTTGCACACCACTGTGAATGAACTAATTGCCACTGAATTAACTTTAAAATGGTTAGTAGTTCATTTTGTTAGGTCAATTTTAGTTCAACTGCAAAAAAAAAAGTGCAGAAAAAGCGTTGCGGTTTCGGGGGGAGAGCTAGGGATGGCACTTCATCAAGGACGTAGGTCCAGGGAAGACTCTTCCAGATGAGCCGACATATGGCCAAGTATCTCATCTCCATTTTAGAGATGGGGTGTCAGTGGGCCACCTGGTCCCTCAACACACAGCTAGACCCACCCCGACCCGGGGCGGACCTCACCTGGAGCGCGCGGGCGCACAGGGTGCAGCGCGCCTCCGCGCTCCTGCCGGGCCCGGTGCCGGCCGAGGGGGGGTTCTGGCGCCGTGGGGCCGGGGCCCTGGGTGGCGGCGGCCCGAAGGCCAGCGGCACGTGCGGCGGCGGCGGCGGGCAGAGATCGCGGCGGAAGTCGGGGCGCAGCCAGCGCAGCGTGAGCGGGAGGCGCGCCCAGGGCGGCGCGCGCAGCATGTGCGCCAGCACGCGCAGGTGGAAAGCGAAGGCGGCCTCTCCGCGCGTGCGCGGGCCCACGTGCGCCAAGCGGCGCGAGGCGTGCGGGTGCTGCCAAGCCCATTCGAACTGCGGGCGGGAGGGCGCGGGGGCGTCAGGGCGGGCCGGGGAGCGCGGCCCCGGCCCCAGCCCGCCGCCCCCGGCCCCTGCCTTACCCGGAGCGCGGCCACGGCGGACGGGAAGCCGTGTACGAGGAGCACCATCTCCCTGGGGAAGAGGACGGGGGCGCGGCCCGTGAGCCCCCCGCCACCCGGGCCCGGCCGAGTGCCCTGGCCCAGGCCCGCCTCCCGTCCCCGCCGCTGTCCTGCGCCAGGAAGGCGCGTGCGGGCTGCGGGCCTCCCTGCCTGGGGCGCAGGTACTCCATTGCCCCCCTTCGGGGCCTCGCCCTCGGGGCGCCAGTCGGGCCTCGGCCTCTCCCCAAGGCCGCCCCGTTCCACAGGGCTCCGCCTCCCGGCCAGGCCCCTGCCGCTCCCTGGACCCTGGACCTCGCTCGAGCGGCGGGCCCCGGGCCGCGCCTCTTCCCGCCTGGCCCCGCCCTCCCTGCAGGCCCCGCCCTCCCTGCAGGCCCCGCCCTCCCTGCAGGCCCCGCCCTCCCTGCAGGCCCCGCCCCCTCTTACCAGGGCCCGCGCCCGCTGGTCCTCCAGGCCCCGCCTTTTTTGCGGCCTCCGTTGTGCTGCTGAACCCGACGAGCGGGGTTGACTGTGAACCCCACGTAGACGCGGCCGCGGTACCGAGGGTTCAGGCAGTAGAGCAGGTAGACTCCGAAGAAGCGTCCCCGCCTGGCCGCGCCCTCCGTGGGACCCATTGGGACCTGCAGGGGCCGCAGCAGGGGGTTGGCTGCTGGGACCTTGGACCCCGGGGAGGGCGGGATTGCTAGGGCGCCACGATGCTGGTCACGGGAAAAGCGCTTGGGGGCGATCCCGAGGCCCTCATCGGGCCACTGCAATCCAGGCTCGAGCCCCCTCTCCTGGCCGGGGCGAGCGAGTTCAAAGCGGCCCCAGGGCGCCGAGCAGGGGGCGAACCCCAATTAGCGTCGGCTCGTTGCTAGCCGGCCCTCGGCAGGCCCTGATTGGCCAGCTGGAGGTAAGCCGGAAACCCGCCGGGACTGTCTGCCTAGCTGGGCTGGCGCGGGACTGAAGAGCTCCGTTACGGAAGCCTCATTAAGGGCGGAAGTAGTGCCTAGCGGAAGTGGCGCCAGTAAGGGCGGAAGCAGTGTGGCCGGCATCCGGCTTGGGTACCGACCCGGCTGGGCTGTGGTCTCCTCTGGCTGCAGCGATGGAACTCAACGCCGAGTACCTTCGGGAGAAGCTGCAGCGGGAGCTGGAGGCTGAGCACGTGGTGAGTTGAGCAGCCCGGATCCGCCCGACCCGGGGAAAAGGGCTCCTGGGGGGTGCGTACGGCACCGTCTACACCATTCTGCCCCGCAGGAGGTGGAGGACACGACTCCCAACCGATGCGCGTCAAGCTTCCGAGTCCTGGTGGTGTCGGCTAAGTTCGAGGGCAAGCCCCTACTTCAGAGACATAGGTGAGGCCCCGGGAACACCTCGCCAGTGCGCTTCCAGATCCAGGACCTCAACCCCGGCCAGCCCCCCGGCCTCATTCCCCTACCCCTGCTAACGCGGCTCCAGCACCAGGGAGGGACCACGATCCCGAGAATCCCACCGTCGTGGGCCCTGCTGCCCGGCTTGCTGCTCCCCCGTGCGTTCCCACATCCCGAGGATTACGACCTCGGTGGCACCTCCAGTCTCCCGGGTGGCTCCTGGGACCGCGACCCAGGCCCCAGCCTGTCCTGACCTAACCCCATTTCTCGCCCCAGACTGGTGAACACGTGCCTAGCGGAAGAGCTCCCGCACATCCACGCGTTTGAGCAGAAGACCCTAACCCCAGAGCAGTGGACGCGTGAACGGCAGAAATGAAGGGACCTGCACAGCCATTAAACTATGAACCAGGGCCAACTCCTGTGTCAGTGTGTTGGGGTAGGAGGGCGGCAGTGATAAAGTTGAGAGTCGGAGGCTGGGCACCTCCCTGCCTTGCCACTGTCCACTGTTTCTCCTTGGGCAAGTCCCACTCCCCATTCAAGCCTCAGTGTCTCCACTTAAAAAATGAAGGTTCTATTCTTAAAGTCCTTTCCAGGGCTGGCCTTGCAGGCCTCCTCTCTCTTAATTCTTTGGGGATCCCTGGGGGTCAGTACTGACACCACCCACCCATTCATGGACTGTTGCTGGGTGTTCCTGTTCTCTGCTAGCCCTAAAGATGGACAGATGATTACGTGCTCAGGGTTTCGGGGCCCTGGCCAATTTAACAAACACCTCCCTCTCCCCCGACCCCAGTACTTTGAGGCATAATAGAGAATCCTATGCATTCCCTGCCTTGCGGGATGTAGTGCCCCAACAGGGGTTCCCCTAAACCTAGACTGCTTGTTTTTTCTAGCCCACTGAAGAAGGTCCAATGACCCTATAGCCCTGGGCTTGATTTGGCCGCAGCTGTCACTGGTGAGACCATGAGATCTTCAGGATTGGGGTCTGTGGGCAAGGGGTGAGGTGGAGTAGAACAGAATAGGGCAGAAGACGCCCCTGTATCAATCTTACCCACGGATGCCAGGGTTGCGACCCAGGAGGCACAGCAAGTGACCCAGCTGGGGCCAGGGCTCTTTGGGAGTGAGAAGTTGCCGGCTTCAGCCAGCCCCCCTACCTTGTTCCACTGGGTTTCTCAGCCCCTGAATTACCTCTACTCCCCACCTCCCTCTCTTGTTGCCATCAGAGGCAATGGGCTGTAAATCTGGGGAGCATGGCAATGACAGGTTAAGCCTTCTGGATTCCAGGGATCATTTCCTGATCTTATTTTAATATTTTAGTTCCCCTGGGCCAGGAGGAGACCTAGTTACCAAGTCCACCCCCAAGAACCCCAGAAGGGCCCATCACCATTGTGCAGGAGCAGCTCAGAGAAGGGACCTCACCATTTTAAGAGGCCCAAGCCCCAGATTTTGTGATTTCTCATTCACTACACCCTCAACTGGTGTCATCTGGGTCATGCCACAGCATTCACAGAGGTGTAGTGGTCTTCCCCTCGGTTTGGTCAGTGGGCACTTGGGGCCTAGAGAGAAGGGACATGGCTTGCCTGGAGGAACGTTTGTACATCTGCCTCTCATACCGCTCTGCCTGCTGCCCAGGTAGTTTTCTGTGGCATGCTGAAGAGGAGGGGCTGGGGCTGGGGCCTTTGGTCACGACTGGTGCCTGCTTGGTAGGAGCCGAGCCCTGTTGTGGCCTGGACATCTCCCAAGCCTTCTCTGGATAGAGCTGACATGACAGTCCCGCTGGTTTCTCTCTCACAGAGGCCAGGCCCAGGCAGAACCCACGGCAGGAGTTCGGGAGGTGCAGTACCAGGTGGGGGAAGCTCTGACCCAGAAGGGGGGCTCGGGGCCTCCCTTTCAGTAAGCCCCTCTCCTTTGGGCCCCCGTCTCCTCAACCTGTCAGCTTGGGCTGGGCTCTTGCCTTGGTTTGAAGCATTTTCCTTACAAAACTGTTTTTATCCCTTGGTCCTGGGTAGAAGTCTGTCACAGAAGTGCTAGCTGGTTTCTTTCCCCCTAAGCACCAGTGTCCATACAGTTGCATGCAGCCTGTTTTCGTTGTTTAGGAGAGGCAGATTTGGGGGTAAAGAAATTATTGTGAACCCCAGGCTAGGACCCTGAACAGCTCAGACCTCCCAGCTCTGAGGAGCTGAGAAACAAGAGCAGGCTCCTGACCCACGTCCTCAGGGGCTGGTTCCTAGCCCTCCAAGGCCCTGTCCCTGTGAACGGGCCCAGTCCCCACCAGGACTCCTGAGGGGGGAGCTCAAGGACAGGGCAGCTCAGCAGCCTCAGCACTCAGGTGACCAGTCATCACAGCCTGGGAGGTACCAGAAAATAAAGCCATTTTATTTTTTTTTTCTTTCTGCCATTGTGGCCTGAAGAGTAGAGATGTGTATGGGAGGGAGGCAATGCCGGTGGCCCCCTCCAAAGGCCCTGAGGTCCTCTACTTGGCCTGGACTGTTTCCTCCAGCCTATCCAAGCGCTTCTGTAGCTCCTGCACCGTGGCCTGAAGCTTCTTCATCTCCTCTTCCAGTCGAGATACCACATCCTGGGGGACCCAGTGCTGCTTAGGCCAGCCCCTACCTGGGCTCCCCTTTTACCCTGGCTACTGCTGAGCCTACTCCCAAGAGCTCTGGGGCTGGGGCCCTTCTGCCTCTCAGCCAGTTGCTGCCAGGGGAACTGCAGGCCTACAAACCCAAAACCTGTCAACTGAGGCCTCAGGGTTCCCCACCCCTAGCCCCAAAAGGATCCCCAAACATCAGCCTTCTTCCACATGAGTAGCAGTCTCTGCCCCATCTTCCCATAGGGTTCCCTGGCTCCCCATCCACCTCTCACCGAGCTGGGATTGCCACTGGTCTCTGTTGCTGCCCTCCTGCGCCCAGTGTCCAGGCCCCGGTTGACCCTCAGCTCCCGGCTCTTCGGGGGCACGTAGCCATCCTTGAGGGAAATGAGGAGGGGCCCAGCATCCCGGCCCCCCAGCCACTCTTCGGCTGTGAGGGCGGGGTCAGGCCCTGCAGTGGGTGGGTACAGGTCCTCCTGGAACAGGTCCGACTGTGGGCAAAGCCAAGGCTGGTTATGAGAGTGCTTGGGCCCCAGGCTACCCCGTTACCCCCATGAGGTCAGCACCCAGCCCGGAGCCCAGGGAGGAACTTGGGAGCATCACCTTTCTAGGCACTGTCATGGCAATGGGCTCACACCTCCGCTCGTGCAGCTTGTAGAATCTGTGGAAACAGGAAGGTGAGCAGCGCCCACCGTGAGCTCGTGAGCTGGGGTGGGGGTTGAAGGTCAGGACTGCCCACTGAGCATGCACAGTCCAGGGTCGGGGCAGTCACCTGGCAATCTCACACTTGTTCACCTCCAGGCCGCGTTTGGGCATGGAGCCCATGCCCCGCTGGGACTCCTTGGAGCTGAACATGGAGAGATAGTGCAGGAATGGGGCCTCAGAGGTGATCTCGAAGTACCGGATCGAGCTGTCACCCTGCAGGTAGTGGGCACAAAGGAGGATCAACACTGAAAGAGGCCTCCAGCGGGGAGCCCTCCACACCCTGCCTGCCTGCCTCCCTTCCCCCATCCCCTGCCTGGCTGAGCCACCTTGCCACAGAGGTAGACAATGTTGGTATCAGGGTCGAAGAAGGGCAGCAGGACGCCACTGCTTGTGTCCAGCTCCTGCAGGGACAGTGGCTCCTCCAGGTGCTTCTGCAGAGCAGGGGGAAGGGAACACTGAGCTCGGCCAAGTGTTGGTGACCGGGTTGGTGACTGGGTTGGTGACCCGCGCGTCAGTGTCATCTGGTGAGGGCCCTCAGAGACCAACCATCTAAATCCCCATCTCAGTAATGGGTAAACTGAGGCCCCTGGCCATGTGGCCTGGGAGGTGGCAGGGACTAAACTTCAGGACTTTGGATTCACCACCCAGGGCCCCAGCCTCCCATGGGCCACCGGCTCCCTAGGGACTGGCACACACCGTGTCCCACAGCGCCACCTGCCGCTCACTCATGCGGCTGAAGCCTGTGGTCAGGATCTTCCCGTCAGACACAAACACGGCACGCACGGGCCGGGTCCCTTCGTGGGGGCGGTCCTTCTCCTGGAAGGAAAGGGGTCAGACATCAGCCCCCAGGGCCATAGCCAAGGTGGGGTGAGTGGGGGCAGTGTCCAGGGGCCTGCCTGATGGTGGGCAGGAGGGTAAAGGTCCCTGGGTCAAGGGTCAGGGTTCTTGGCAACTCACAGCTACCACAGTGCCTTTGCGGGGCTCGATGATGCGCACGCGCTTGTCGCGGCAGGAGGTACAGATGAGGGCACCGTCCCGGCTCCAGTCCACACTGTAGATTGTGTCCGGGTGCACGTCTGGGCCCAGCGTCAGCATGGGCTCCCCCGTGCCCACGTCCCATATCAGGATCACGTTGTCACAGCCTGGACAATGCCCCTGTGTCAGGACCCACCTGGGTCAGGCCTGCAACACCAGCTCCCAGCCCCCAGTCCCCTTCACACCTGCACTGAGCAGCACATTCTGGGCCGTGGGGTGCCAGGCCACGATGCCCACACGCTTGGTGTGGCCCTCCAAGGTAACGACGGGCTCCCTCAGTGGCAGTGTCAAGCCCCCGTCAGGGATCTCCCACACCTGCAGAGAAGGGGCTAGTGGGTCTTGGGGTTCCGGCTTCCCTGTCCCCAGGGCTGGAGGCCTTGACCCCAAACATCAGGTACCCAGGAGCCACCCGCATGGCCCCCAGTCCCCAACACCACTCACCATGACTGTGCAGTCCTCGGAGCCACTGGCAATAACGTTGTCATTGTGAGGGCACCAGGCAATGTCTAGCACGGGAGCTGTGTGGCCACAGACCGTGGGCACATTCTTGTCCACACGTCCAGTCTAGAGGGCACAGTGGGGCCTTGAGGGGGGCACTTTGGCCCTCCAAACCCACTGACCTCCCCACCCAGAGAGGCAGAGAAAGGAAGGCTGTGGGGTCCCTGGGACACGGACCAGGGCCTGGGTTGGGAAGGATTGGCTCCTCTGTCTGCCCCAGTCCCAGAGCCATCTGGGCCCACCCAGGAGGGCTGCCCACAGGTGGCGCAGGCTTGGGAGTCTGGGGCTCAGTGCCAGGGCTGCACCGGCTCCTGCCTGTCCATCTCAGTTCTCATCTGGGCCTTGAGAGTCGGCATCGAATGGACTTTCCAGTCTCCTGGCTGCCTGAGTGAGGCTTCCATGGGCAAGAGAGGCCATGGCCCTGGACCGGGGACAGGTGGGGATGGGGGTCTCCAGGGAAGTGTGTGTGAATGGAGGGCTCAGGGACAGGCCTTCCAAAAGGAGAAGGACCAGCGAAGTCTGTCATAACTGGCCCCTAGGCAGGAGCAGATGTTTGGAAATAGCCTCTTCCGGGGACAGCTGTGCAGCAGGGCTTCCTGTGTGGAGAGCAGTGCAGAGCGTGGGCCCAGCTCTCACCCCGACAACCACTTCCTCTTCTTTTTGCCTCCTTCGGCCCTTTTAAGGTAACAACCTAGGGCCCATCTCCCTTTCCTGTCTCACCCCCTAAAAAGCACATGAGTGTGCTGGGGGTGGGGGTCTGCAGACTGCAGGGAGGGTGGGGGAGGGGAGAAGGCCTCCTGTATCATCCCTCCCTGTGATCTGGGGGCCAAAGCTTGCTGGGTCCCCCAGGGCTCAGGCAGGGCCAGGCCCAGGCTCAGAGTTGCTCCCAGCCCCAAGAGCCCTGCCCTCTCTGTGCTCCCCAGGGTCTGCCCAGCCTCACTGTGTGACCTTTTTCATGTCAACATGTCATCTCCCCGTTCTGAGCCTCAGTTTCCATACAACCACTGCATGTGGGAAACTTAAGGCTCACCTGGCCCTGCCTTGTTTTACTAATAACAAGGCTGAGGTCCAGAGAGGCTTGGAGGCAATCACCTACTGAGGAATCCAGGGAGCCATTCATGGCCAGAGGCCCCCTTGGGTGAAGGAGCTGCTGCTCCCTGGGCTCCTGGCCTCACCTTGCCCAGGGGCAACACCAGGAAGGCCCCTCCCCCGCTGGCCTCACAGATCAGGGCCACAAACTTGGGATTGACAGCACAGAAGCCACTGTCCCAGGTGGTCTGTGAGACTCGCACGTCTTCATAGCATTGATCGGCCTTGGCCGGCTGTCCAAACACGTGGCGGAACTTGCTGGAGCGGACTACCTGCCGGCTCATCCTGGGGACACACAGATTGGGGTCTTTTATCCTTTTGGACCAAATCTGACCTTACACTAGCCCCACCTCCTCCAAGACACCTCCTCAGCCTGGCATCGAAGGCCTCAGCTCACTTCCCCAGCCTCATTTCCCAGGGATCCTGGCCCCCTGACACCCTCTCTGACATCCCACCACCAGCTCGGCCTCCCCGCCCCCTCCTCATGTCTGTCTAACCTGCAAGGCCCACCTTCTCCGTCCATGCAAGGCCATTCAAACCCACCCTCCCAATCCTGCGCCCTCAGCCTCTGCTCCAGAGCCTGGTATGGGTAGGCCCTAGAGCCCGTTGTTGACTGACAGATGGACAGGCACAGATTCTTAGGGTTCAGACTCAGGGGCCATCAGCCCAGGCAGCTGGGAGGGTGGGTTCTCCCTCAGTCACAGCAAGCAGCCCTCCCAGCCCTCATGCCCACATGAGAAGCGTCCTGAAGGCAGGGGCTGGACACACAGGAGGAAGTGGCACGAGGGCCTGCCCAGGAGGGAATGAGGTGGCAGGATGCTTCCCCAGGAGGTCTCTGGGCACCAAAACTAGGCAACGGCTCGGGTCCCAGTATTGCCTCCTCCCCCACTCCTCCGCCTCTCTCGCCTCCGCGCAGAAAAAGCAGGTGCTCACGAGTGCGGTCTCCAACCCATTGGAGCTCCATGCAGGAAGGGAGAGGCTGACATCTCTGAGGTCCAGCTAAGATGCTTTGCCCCAATTGGGGCGGCATGGAGAGCGAGAGAAGCCTCGGGGATTGCCCCCAGCTTTCTCAAGCTCCAGGGCCCAACCTTCCTGCTCAGCGAAGACCCCCCCTCCCCAGAGCCTTGGTCCACCTCCCCAGCTGCATCTTCAGGCCTGTCCTTCACTGGGGCTCCCATCCCCCTGCCCACCCCGTGACCCCTGAGGGGGCCCCTAGGTCTGCCTGGCCAGAGAGGGGAGTGAGGAGCATTGCGGGAGGAGCAGCCTGGGGTGGGGTGGGGTGGGGTGGGGTGGGGGCTGGGTCCCAGGTGAGAAGCCGGGGTCTAGGGAGAGGGGAGCCTCAAACCAGAGGTTAGGGAACAGGAAGCCATGGCCCCACCCTACCTCCTCCCCCACCGCAGGTACCAGGCCCGGAAACCACGGAAAGGGGAACTTGGTCTTTTCTTGTTTTGCTCTCAACCCTTCCTGTCTCTAAGCTCGGGGCAGCTGCTGCGCTCACCCCGCCTGCCCCAAGACCCCCATTCTGGGGAAAGTGTGTGCCTGGCAGGTACCCTGAGCCCCTCAGGCGCCTGCTGAGGCCCCTCCCAGCTCCCCCACCTCCATCTTGGCTGTGGTGGTCCCTCACCCTCAGCTCTTTAAAGCACCCTCGGGCAGACAGATGGACATTCGCAGGGATGCACCCCACCCTCTTCGGGGCCGGGGCCCCATGCTGGCACTGTGGCCCGGCGCCCCCGGCGCCCCTCGGCGCGCGTCCGCTCTGACAGCCCGGCCGCCCCCGCAGCCCAAGCCGGCCCCACAGGTGGCCCGGGCCGCGGTGCCCGGTCCCCCCGGCCACGCAGCCGCTCTGCCCAGGGGCCTCCGCCTTACCTGCTGCCGAGGGATGAGAGCCAGCCCCCAAATGGAGGAGGAAGACGAGGAGGAGGAGGAGGAGGAAGGCGCCAGCGACGCGCTCGCGGAGGATGCTCTTGTCAAGACAATGAATGAGCAGCGGCGTCCGCCCGCCTCCTCGCCGTGGCCGCGCCCCTCGGGGCGGAGCTGCTCGCGGGCTCGCCCCGCTGCCCTCCCGGGGCCCGCCCGCCTGCCTGCGCCCACCCCAAACAGATGCTGCTGTGGCCGGGCGCTGGGAAGCTAGTATGCCGTGGGTTTTTGGTTTTAATGTCAAAAATGGAAAAAACCCTGTTCCTTCTTCCCTTCTTCAGAGCACTCCCAGCCTTCTCGCCATGCTTTCCCCGGAATTCATAAAAGCTCCCTGAAGGCCTGCGCATCAGGCCTTTGTAGAAGCCCCCCAGGCCCACCCCCAGCACAGGCTGCGCTGCTTTCTCCTCCCAACCCTGCAGGCAGGGAGAAGGGAAGGGAGAGGGATGCTGGGAAGGGAGAGCCACGCTCGGACCTGGATCCCTGAGACCTGGGTTCTTGGCCAGGCCCCGGAATTTGTAAACGGTGGCCTTGGGAGAGCCACATAACCTCTCTCTGGGTCTTATTTCTTCATCTGGGAGCACCCTTGTCCTGCCTGCTTAACAGGGTTGTGGGTTGTAGTTGATATCAAGGAGCCCCTACTTTGTGGAAGGTGCTACAGAGGTAAGTCAGGTTCCTGCCCTTTAAAAGTTCTCAGGCTAAATGCAAATCAAAACCACAATGAGATACCACTTCACACCCACTAGAATGCCTATTATTAACAAAACTGAAAATAACAAGTGCTGACAAGGACAGAGAAATAGGAACCTTAGTACATTGTTGATGGGAATGGAAAATGGTGTGGCCTCCGTGGAAAACACTTGATGGTTCCTCAAAACACAGAAAAAGAATCAAACAAAAAGAGAAAAGAAAAAAAAAGTTAAACATGGAATTACCATATGACCCAGCAACCCCCTTGTAGGGATATACACAAAATAATTGAAAGCAGGGCTCAAACAGACATTTGTAAACCGATGTTCATAGCCACATTGTTCACAAATAAACACAAGGTAGAAGCACCTGAAAGGTCCACCAGCAGATGGATGGATAGACAAAATGTGGTATATATCCACATGATTGAATATTACTCAGCCCTAAAAAGGAATGAGGTTCCGATGTATGTGACTACATGGATGAACCTTGAAGACATCATGATGAGTGAAATAAGTCAAGCATAAAGAGAGAGATAGTGTATGATTCCACTTAGACTAAATAGCTAGAACATGCAAATTCATAGAGACAGAGAGTAGAGTACAGATTACCAGGGCGGGGAGAGAGGGGGGCAATAGGGAGTGAATGCATTATGGGTATAGGGTTGCTGTTTGGGGTGATGGGAAAGTTCTGGTAATGGATGGTGGAGAGGGTAACTAATCCCACTGAATGATATTCTTAGGAGTAGTTGAGATGGGAAATTTTATGTTGTATATATGTGCACGTAATTTAAAAATTAAAAAATGATTAAGACAATGACAAATCAACACATGATCCTGATTTAATAATGGAGGAGAAAATGCCCAAAAGGACATTACTGAGTGTAGCAGTTTGGCATTGTTTATGAATTCCAAAAATAGATATTGGATTATGTTTGTAAACTGGTCTGTACCTGAAAGTGATTGAAGTATGATTAGGGCTTTGATTGGGCCACGTCAGTAGGATGTTGAGTCCCCACCCCCTTGGTGGTGGGGACTCACAGAGAAAACTACACAGCATAGAAGAGAGTTGGAGTTTTTATGCTGGAGTTTTAGGCTGGA
>PVKH010027417.1:0-13019 GCA_004027955.1 Chaetophractus vellerosus | reverse complement strand
GCAGGGCCCGGCTAGATAGCTCAGTGGATAAAGAGCGCGCTGGGGTAACACATGGAAGGCTCCGGGTTCGGTTCCTGGGGACCTCTCCGAGTGGGCAGACGGCCTTGAGAAAGGCAAGCCGCCGTGGGCGGGGCAGAGCCGCCGTGGGCAAGGCAAAAAGCCGCCACGGGCAGGGCGGAGCCCCCACAGGCATGGCAAAGTCACCTGTGAAAAGCGGAGCTGCTGGCTGCGAACTGCGGAAGCCGGCAGCCCGCAAAAACATGGAGGACTGCTGCCCGCAAAACATGGAGCGGAGCCGTCCGTGAAAACGGAATGGAGCCACCCTTGAACGGAGCGAGCCGCCGCCGCGGAGGGCCGACTCAGCGCATCGCCGCAAAGACGGGGGGGAGACAAGAAGCAGACATAGAAAACCACAGAAGAATGGACACACAGCAAGAGCAAGCAGAAAGGGGGCGGGGGGATATGTAATAAATAAAAAATAAATCTTTAAAAAAAAAACATGGAAGCATAGATAAACAACATGAAATATTAAAACTATAGCATAAAATTTAAATATTGGAAACAGTTGATATAGTTGAACAATATATTTTTAAAATTTTATTATTTATTTTATTTTTTAAAGATTTATTTTTTATTTATTACATATCCCCCCTTTCTGCTTGTTCTTGCTGTGTTCATTCTTGCGTTCTCTTGTGTCTGCTTGTTCTGCCCCACCCCCCGTGTGGCAACCTGCCGCATCAGCTCACTGTGCGGCACGAGCATGCCCTGCCCGTGGCGGCTTTTTGCCCTGCCTTTTCAAGGCGGTCTGCCCACCCGAGGAGGCCCCAGGAACTGAATCTGAGGCCTCCTATGTGGTAAACCAGCGCCGTACCAACTGGGCTATAGCTGACCCCTAAAATTTATTATTATTATTATTATTATTATTTTTAAAGATTTATTTTATTTTATTACACATCTCCCCTCCCCCCCATTGCGGTGACGCGCCGAGACCGGTCACTATGCAGGCGCGGCTTTCCCCGCTTGTGGGTGGCTTCTGCTTCTATTCACGGCTGGCTCTTGCTTCAGTTCGCGGGTGGCTGGCTGCGCTCCATTGGCGGGCGACCTGCCCAGCCTGTGGCGGCTTTGCCCTGTCCATGGCAGCTTTTTGCCCTGCCCACGGCGGCTCTGGCCCGCCCGTGGCGGCTTGCCATTCTCAAGGCAGTCTGCCCGCTAGGAGAGGTCCCCGGGGACCGAACCCGGGGCCTCCCATGTGGTGTACCGGCACCCTATCCACTGGCCTATATGGCCGGCCCCTAAAATTTATTTTTAATTAAAAATTTTTTTTAAAAGATACATCGATTACATAAATGTTACACAAAAATTTTAGGGGTACCAATATGCCCCACCTCCCACACCTCCCACAACCTCCCACATATACATTCTTCATTAGTGTGGCACTCACCTGCAACCATAAATCATTTTCAAAAAGATAATTACAGTTGTGTTTATCATTAAAATACTGATTTGTCTTCTTAGGGCAGTGATTGTTCATGGATTTACCCTTGGAGAAAAGGGAGAAAAGATGTCCAAGTCTGATGGGAATGTTGTTAATCCTGATGTTGTCATTAATGGAGGACAAGTAGGTAGTTCCAAAAATTTATATTACTTTTGTTTTAAGGCTCTTCAGTTAGCAGCCAAAACACTAATGATATAGTTTTCAGTATTAAAAACAAAGCCCATGCAAACTGTAATTTTATAATTTAGTTGAAAGCATATGAAAAAAATTGCAACTTTTAAATGCATCTTTCATTTTGTGTTCTTGAAAATTGTACACTTTAAAGCAAGTCATATGTAATGGAGATCACGGGTTGCTGATGTTTTGGTTTGTTTTGGAGTTACTTTAAAAGAAATCACTTGTGTTATTATTTTACTCCTGTAGCTTTTTACTGCCCTCCTCACTTCCTTTAGTCATTGCTTTGTGTACAGAGTCACTAGGGAGTATGAAAAAGGCAAAGCTGCTCCCCACTTCCTCAGTTCCCCATCATGCACAAGTCAATGACACAGTTTTGTGTTTAGCTACCAGCTATAATGGATATACGTACACATGACCACAGAAGAAATTAAGTATTAGTGTCTGTACATTGAATAAGATTACAGAGCATATTCTCCTTCTCTTTCCCAGTTTATTTTCAGATGCAGCCTGATTCTGAGATTGTTGGCCTCTTTTTTATTACAATGCTGGTATATTTTACATTTATATTCTAGGCTCAAATATTTTTGAAATATTACCTAAGACATTTGTTCTACTAATTGAAATTGAAAGCTGTTCTGTCTAGATGCATTTTCCACAATGTAAAGGACCAAAAGCCATTTTGTTTATATGCTTTTTCTCAATTTGAAGGACCAAAGCAAAGAGCCTCCCTATGGTGCTGATGTCCTTCGCTGGTGGGTAGCTGAGTCCAATGTCTTCACTGAAGTGACAGTTGGTCCATCTGTACTTAATGCTGCCAGAGAGGATATTAACAAGGTCAGAGTCATTTATTCTTCCCATTTCTGAGTGAAAAGTTTATCAAACTGGTATTTAAAAAACTATGCAGAGTTTGTTTGGCACTGCAGAACTGAATGAAAGTGAGTTCTGTACATGTCTTGAACATTGAAAAATAACCTGTGTTAATTTATCTGTTTAAAAATAGTAATAGGGGAGCAGATGTGGCTCAAGCGGTTGAGCACCTGCTTTCCACATAGGAGGCCCTGGGTTCAGTTCCAGGTGCCTTCTAGAATAAATAAAAACAAAATAACAAGCAAAACTAACAAAAACATCAACGCAAGGGAGCCAGTGTGGCTCAATGGTTGAGCTCTGGCTTCCCACATACGAGGTACCAGGTTCAATCCCTGACCCCCAGTACCTCAAAAAAAAAAAAAAAGTAATAATGCTAATAACTTAATTTTATAAGCTACCTTATACTTTTTATGTGCTCAATTATCTTTCCCATTTATTCTGTTTATCCTTACCTGTGAATGAGAGTTGAATCTTTAGATATATAATCAGTGGCTGCTTCTGTTAACGAGCTATTGGAATGAGAATTTCTTTCTTTTTAATTGAAGTGAAATTCACGTATTATAAAATTAACCATTTTAAAGTAAACAATTCAGTGGCATTTAGTACATTCACAGTGTTGTACACCTCCACCTCTATCTACGTCTAAGACATTTTCATCACCCCAAAATAAAACCCCATACTAATTAAGCAGTCACTTCACATTGTCCCCTTTCCCCAGTCCCTTTCAAGCAGCAATCTGCTTTCTGTTTAACTGATCAGGATATTTCATTTAAGTGGAATCATACAATGTATGACAGTTTGTGTCACGCTTTTTGCAGTTAGGATGTCTTTTGAGATTTATCCATGTTGCGGCATGTATTGATCCTTCATTCCTTTTTATGGTTGAATAATAATCTATTTTATTTATATAACAAAATTTGTTTATCCATCCATCAAAAGACATTTGGGTTGTTTCTACCTTTTGAACTATTGTGAATAGTGTTGATATGATGGTATAAATATTCATGTACAGGTATTTCTCAGAGTATCTGTTTTCAGTTCCTTTGGGTATATACCTAGGAGTAAAATTGGAGGGTCATATGGTACTATGTTTAACTTTTTGAGGAACCACCAAACTGTTTCCACAGTGGCTGTGTCATTTTACATTCCTACTAGCAATGTACAAGGTTTCCAATTTCTCCACATCTCCTAACACTTCTTATTTTCTGTTTTATTAGTTATAGCCATCCTGGTGTTTATGAAGTGATATCTCATTATGCTTTTCATTTGCTTTTCCCTGTGACACTGAGCACCTTTCCGTGTACTTGTTGGTCATTTGTATGTCTGGAGAAATATCTGTTCAAGTTCTTTGCCCATTTTTTTTTCCAGGGCCGAGGATTAAACTTGAGACCTCCTAAGTGTGAAGCCGGTGCTCAACCACTGAGCAACATTGGCTCCCCTGGGTTTTATTTTTCATTTTTTAAATTTAAAAAATTTATTTGTTTGCTTATTGTTTGTTTGTTTTTAGGAGGCACCAGGAACCAAACCCCAGACCTCCCATATGAGAAGCAGGTGCTCGACTGCTTGAGCTACATCTGCTCCCTTTACTTATTTTTTAATTGGATTTTGTCTTTTTGTTGTTGAGTTGTAAGAGATCTTTATATATTCTGAATACTAGATCCTTATCAGATTCGCAATTTGCAAATCTTTTTCTCTCATTCTATAAGTTGTCTTGTCTTTTTTTTTTTTTTTGGTTACATATCCCCCCCCCCCCCCTTTCTGCTTGCTCTTGCTGTGTGTCCATTCTTCTGTGTTTTTCTATGTCTGCTTCTTGTCTCTCCCCATCTTTGTGGCATCGCGCCAAGTCGGCCCTCCGTGGAGGCGGCTCACTCTGTTCGAGGGTGGCCCCATGGCTCTGCTCCATGTTTTATGGGCAGCAGTGCTCCGTGTTTTGCGGACTGCCTGGCTTCCGCACTTCATAGGCGGCAGCTCCATGTTTCACAGGTGACTTTGCCATGCCCATGTCTGCTCCGCCCTGCCCGTGGCGGCTTTTTGCCTTGCCCACGGCAGCTTGCCTTTCTTAAGGCCGTCTGCCCGCTCGGAGAGGTCCCTGGGAACCGAACCTGGGGCCTCCAGTGTGGTATACCGGCGCTCTTATCCACTGAGCTATCTAGCCGGCCCCATTTCATTTTCTTGATAGTGTCCTTTGATGCACAAAAGTTTTAAATTTTTATGAAGTCCAATTTATCTATTTTTTCTTTTGTTGCTCATGCTTTTAGTATCATATATAAGAATCTTTTGCCAACTCCAAGATTGTGAACACTTACCTCTACGTTTTCTTCTAAGAGTTTTATAGATTTAGCTCTTATATTTAGGTCTTTGAGATACTTTGAGTTAATTTTTGTATATGATATAAGGTAGGAGTCTAACTTCATTCTTTTGCATTAGACTGTCCAATTTTCCCAGCACCACTTGCTGAGGAAACTGTTCTTTCCCCACTGAGTGGACCTGGCACCCTTGTCAAAAATCAGTTGAGGGGAGTGGATATGGCTCAAGTGGTTGAGTGCCTGCTTCCACATGGGAGGTCCTGGGTTTGGTTCCCAGTGCCTCTTAAAAACAAAAACAAAACAAAACAAAACAAAACAAAAACCAAGCAAACGAATGAAAAAACCAACTCAGGGGAGCCAATGTGACTCAGTGGTTGAGCACCAACTTCTCACATACAAGGTCCCAGGTTCAATTCCCGGCCTTGAGAACTAAAAAAAAAAAAAAATCCCTTATCAGGGGGAGCAGATGTGACTTAAGGGACCTGCTTCTTGCATAGGAGGTCCTGGGTTCGGTTCCCGGTACCTCCTACAAAAAAGAATAGAAACAAACAAACAAAAACAAAGAAACCAACTCAGGAGACAGTGTGGTTCGGTGGTTGAGCACCGGCTTCCCCCATATGAGGTCGCAGGTTCAGTCCTTGGCCCCCGGTATCTGAAAATAAAAATCAATTGACAATAGATGTGTAGGTTTATTTCTGAACCCTCAGTTCTGTTCCATTGGTCTACATATCTATCCTTGTGCCAGTACCACTCTGTTTTGATTACTGTGGCTTTTTAGCAAGTTTTTTTTTTTTTAAAGATTTATTTATTTTATTACATATCTCCCCTTCCCCCCCGCTGCGGCGACGCGCCGAGACTGGTCACTGAGCAGGCGCGGCTTTCCCCGCTTGTGGGCGGCTTCTGCTTCCATTCACGGCCGGCTTTCAGTTCGTGGGTGGCTAGCTGCGCTCCATTCGCGGGCGACCTGCCCTGCCTGTGGCAGCTTTTTGCCCTGCCCTTGGCGGCTCTGGCCTGCCCATGGCGGCTTGCCATTCTCAAGGTGGTCTGCCCGCTAGGAGAGGTCCCCAGGAACCGAACCCGGGGCCTCCCATGTGGTATGCCGGTGCCCTATCCACTGGGCTATCGAGCTGGCCCCTTTTAGCAAGTTTTAAAATTGGGAATGGTATGTCCTCCATCTTTGTTCTTCTTTTTCAAGATTGTTTTGGCTATTCAGGGTCCCTTTCAGTTCCATATGAATTTGAGAATCAACAAAAAAGACTGCTGGAATATGGATAGGGATTGTCAAACCTAGATCACTTCATGTAGTATTGATATTTTAACAATATCAAGTCTTTCAATCCATAAACAGAGATGTCTTACTGTTTATTTAGGCTTTCTTTAATTTCATTCAGTAATGTTTTATAGTTTTCAGTGTGCAAGTCTTTACCTCCTTGGTTAAATTTATTCCTAGCTATTTTATTTTTTTAGATGCTATTGTAAATGGAATTGTTGCTTTAATTTCCTCTTTGGATTATTCATTGCTGTTATATAGAAACACAACTGATTTTAGCATCTTGGTCTTGTACTTTGCAGAGTTCCTTTATTAGCTCTAGTAGATTTCTTGTGGATGGATTTGAATATTCTATATATAAGATCATCATCTGCAAATAGAGATGTACTCTGTGCTTTCTAATTTGAATACCTTTTATTTCTTTTTCTTGCCTAATATCTCTGGCTGAAACTTCTAGTACAATATTGAATAGCATTGGTGACAGTGGACATACTTATCTTGTTACTGAACTTAGGTATCATACCATTGGGTAAGATTTTAGCTGAGTTTTTCATAAATTTTCTTTATCATATTGAGAAACCTCCCTTATATTCCTAGTTTTCTGAGTGTTTTTTAATCAAGAAATGCTGCTGAATTTTGTTAAATTCCTTTTCTGTGTCTATTTAGATAATCTTATGTTTTTTTTTTTCCTTGTTAATTCTATTTATGTGGTATATTACACTGACTAACCCTTGCCTTCCTGGAATAAATCCTACTTGGCCATTGTGCATGATCTTTGTAATATGTTGTCAGATCTAGTTTCTTAGTATTTTGTTAAGGATTTTTGCATCTATATTCATCAGAAAAATCGATATATAGTTCTCTTTTCCTGTGCTTTCTTTATCAAGCTTTGATATCAGGGTAAATCTGAACTCAGAGAATGAATGAATTAGGAAGTATACCTTCTTCTTCAATCCTTGGAAAGAGTTTGAGAAGGATTGGTGTTAATTCTTTAAATTTTAATAGAATTCACCAGTGAAGCCATCTGTTTCTAGACCTTTCTTTGGTGGAAGGTTTTTGATTACTGATTCAGTCTTTTACTTGTTATAGTTCTTGTGAGGTTTTCTATTTCTTCTTGAGTCAATTTAGGTTATATGTGTATTGCCAGTAATTTTTTAATTTCTCCTAGATTATATAATTTGGTGTACAATTCCTTATAGTATTCTCCTATAAAATTCTTTTTTATTTTTGTAAGATCAATAGATGTCCCCATTCTCATTTCTGTTTTTTAATTATTGGTGTCCTTTCTCTTTTTTCTTTGTCAGTCTGGCTAAAGGTCTGTCGATTTTATTGATATTTTCAGATAACCAACTTTTTGTTTTGTTAATTTTTTCGGTTGTTTTTCTAGTCTGTATTTCATTTAATTTCTGCTCTGATCTTAATGATTTTCTTCTTTCTACTAACTTTGGGTTTAGTTTGCTCTACTTTGTTTAGTTCCTCAAGATATGAAGTTAGGTTATTGATTTAAGATCTTTTTTCTTTATTAATATTGGTGTTCATAGTTATAAATATCACTCTAAGCATTACTTTTGCTGCATTCCATAGCTTTTGGCATATTGTGTTTTTGTTTTTATTTGTCTCTAAGTATTTCCTAATTCCCCTTGTGATTGCTCTTTAGCCCATTGGTTGTTTAAGAGTGTGCATTTAATTTCCACATAATTGTAAATTTTCTGGTTTTCCTTATGTTACTGATTTCTAGTAATTGGAGAAGTTGCTTTCTATAATTATAGTACATTTAAATTTTTTTAGACTTGTCTTGTTCCCTAACATATGGTCTATCCTGGAGAATGATCCCTGTGCACTTGAGAAGAATGTGTATTCTGCTGTGTTGCTTGAAGTGTTCTATATATGTCTGTTAGAGCTACTTGGTTTATAGTTGTTGTTCAAGTCCGGTATTTCTTTGATGATTTTCTGTCTAGATGTTCTATCCAGTATTCAAAATGGTGTATTGTAATCACCAGCTATTTTTGTAGATTTGTTAGTTTCTCCCTTCAGTTTCAACAATGTTTGCTTCATATATTTTGGGCCTTGTTGTTTGGTGCATATGTTTTTTTTTACTTTTTTTTTTTACTTTTTGTACATTTAATAATTGAAAATATAAACAATTAAAAACTAAAAAGTAAACAGATGAATAAATATATACATTTCTCAATTAAATGTACTGGATACATATAAAATTTATTTTGAATCAAACAATATGTTACACAATATATTTGGTTCATAGTAACACATCCATACAGTATTTGTTCTTTTGTGTCTGGCTGCTTTGCTCAACATAATGTCCTCCAGATTCATCCATGTTGTCATATGCTTTAGGACTTCATTTCTTCTTACAGCTGCATAATCTTCCATCTTCTGAATGGACCACAGTTTGTTTATCCATTTATCTGTTGATGAACACCTGGATTGTTTACAGCTTTTGGCAATGATGAATAATGTTGCTATGAACATCGGTGTGCAGATGTATGTTCGTGTCACTGCTTTCAGTTCTTCTGGGCATATACCCAGTAATGGTATTGCTGGGTCACGTGGCAAGGCTATATTAAACTTCTTTAGGAACTGCCAAACAGTCCTCCACAGTGGCTGTACCATTCTGCATTCCCACCAACAGTGAATACGTGTTCCTGTCTCTCCACATCCTCTCCAACACTTGTAGTTCTCTGTCTTTTTAATAGTGACCATTCTGATAGGTGTGAAATGATATCTCATTTGTAGTTTTGATTTGCATTTCCCTAATCATGAGTGATGTTGAGCATTTCTTCATGTGCTTTTTTTGCTATTTGTATTCCTTTTTTGGACAAATGTCTATTCAAGTCGTTTGCCCATTTTTAAATTGGGCCGTTTGTCTTTTTATTGTTGAGTTTTACATCTCTTTATATGTCCTGGATATTAAGCCCTTACCAGATATGTGATTTCCAAATATTTATTCCCATTGAGTCGGCTGCCTTTTCACCCTTTTGACAAAGTCCTTTGTGGTGCAAAAGTGTTTAATTTTGAGGAGGTCCCATTTATCTATTTTTTCTTTTGTTGCACGTGCTTTGGGTGTAAGGTCCAAGAAACCACCACCTACTACAAAGTCTTGAAGATGTTTCCCTACATTTTCTTCTAGTAGTTTTATGGTCCTGGCTTTTATATTTAGATCTTTGATCCATTTTGAGTTGATTCTTGTATAGGGAGTGAGATAGGGGTCCTCTTTCATTCTTTTGGTTATAGATACCAGTTCTCCCAACACCTTTTGTTGAAGAGACTGTTTTTTTCCCATTAGCATGGACTTGGTAGGTTTGTCAAAAGCCAGTTGACTGTATAGGTGAGGGTTTATTTCTGGGTTCTCAATTCTATTCCACTGATCGATATGTCTGTCTTTATGCCAGTACCATGCTGTTTTGATCACTGTAGCTTTCTAATATGTTTCAAGGTCAGGCAGTGAAATTCCTCCCACATTGCTCTTCTTTTTTAGCATGCTTTCCGCTATTCGGGTGCATTTATCCTTCCAGATGAATTTAGTAATTGCCTTCTCTAATTCTGTAAAGTAAGCTTTGGGATTTTGTTTGGTATTGCATTGAATCTATAAGTCAGTTTGGGTGAGATTGACATCTTCGCGATATTTATTCTTCCAATCCATGAACACAGAATATCTTTCCTTTTGTTTGGGTCTTTTAAAATTTCCTCTGGGAACCGGCTTTAGCTCAATTGGTAGGGCTCCGGTTTACCACATGGGAGGCCCCGGGTTTGGTTCCTGGGGCCTCCTCGAGCAGGCAGACCGCCTTGAGAAGGCAAGCCGCTGCAGGCAGGGCAAGCTGCCGCAGGCAGGGCAAGCCGCTGCAGGCAGGACAAGCCGCCGCAGGCAGGACAAGCCGCCACGAGTATGGCAAGCCACCGCACGGTGAGTTGACTTGGCGGGTCGCTGCAACAGGGGGAGACAAGCAGACACAGAAGAACGCAAAAATGAACACAGCAAGAACAAGCAGAAAGGGGGGGATATATAATAAATAAATAAAATAAATCTTTAAAAAATAAATAAATAAATTTCTTTTAGCATTGTTTTATAGTTTTCTGCATATAGGTCCTGTACTTCTTTGGTTAAATTAACTCCTAGCTATTTGAGTCTTTTTGTTGCTATTGAAAATGGAATTTCCCCCCTGATTTCCTCCTCAGGTTGTTCTGTACTAGTGTACCAAAAAATTCAGTAATTTTTGCATTTTGATCTTGTATCCTGCCACTTTGCTGAATTCATTTATTAGCTCAGGTAGCTTTGTTGTGGATACTTAGGATTTCCTAAGTACAGGATCATGTCTTCCGCAAACAGGGAGAGTTTTACTTCCTCTTTCACTATTTGGATGCCGTTAATTTTTTTTTTCTTGTCTAATTGCCCTAGCTAGAACTTCTAGTGCAGTATTGAATAACAGTGCTGACAGTGGGCATGCTTGTCTTGTTCCCGATCTTAGAGGAAAAGCTTTCAACCTTTCCCCATTGAGTATGATGTGGGTTTTTCATATATACCTTTTATCATATTGAGGAATTTTCCTTGTATTCCTATCTTTTGAAGTGTTTTTTATCAAAAAAAGATGCTGGATTTTGTTGAATGCCTTTTCTGCATCGATTGAGATGATCATGTGGTTTTTTCCCTTCAATTTGTTAATGCGGTGTATTACTTTGGTTGATTTTCTTATGTTGAACCAGCCTTGCATACCAGAAATAAATCCCACTTGGTCGTGATGTATAAGTCTTCTGATATGCTGTTGGATTAGATTTGCAAGGATTTTGTTGAGAGTTTTTGCATCTATGTTCATTAGAGAGATTAGTCTGTAATTTTCTTTTTCTTGTAGAATCTTTATCTGGCTTTGGTATTAGGGTGATGTTGATTTCATAAAATGTGTTGGGTAATTTTCCCTCCTCTTCAATTTTTTGGAAGAGTTTAAACAGGATTGGTGTTAATTCTTTTTGAAATGCTTGATAGAATTCTCCTGTGAAGCCATCTGGTCCTGGACATTTCTTTGCTGGGAGATTTTTGATGATGAATTCAATCTCCCTTAAATGTGATTGGTTAGTTAAGTTCATGTATTTCTTGTAGTGTCAGTGCAGGTTGGTTGTACGTTTCTAGAAATTTGTCCATTTCATCTAGGTTGTCTAGTTTGTTGGCATATAGTTTCTCGTAATATCCTCTTATGGTTCTTTTTATTTCTGTGGGGTCATTTGTAACTCCCCCCCTTTCATTTCTGATTGTATTTATTTGCACCTTCTCTCTTTTTTTCTTTGTTAGTCTAGCTAGGAGCTTGTCAATTTTATTGATCTTCTCAAAGAATTAGCTTTTGGTTGTTGGTTTTCTCTGTTGTTTTTCTGTTCTCATTTTCATTTTTTTCTGCTCTAATTTTTATTATTTCTTTCCTTCTGCTTGCTTTCAGATTGGTTTGCTGTTCTTTTTCTAATTTCTCTAGTTGTTCAGTTAAATCTTTTAGTTTAGCTCTTTCTTGTTTTTAAATATAGGCATTTAGGGCTATAAATTTCCCTCTCAAGACTGCCTTTGCTGTATCCCATAAGTTTTGATTCGTTGTGTTCTCATTTTCATTTATCTCAATATATTTACTGACTTCACTTGCAATTTCTTCTTTGACCCACTGATTATTTAGGAGTGTGTTGTTCAATCTCCACACATTTGCGAATTTACTTTTTTCCTGTCTATTACTGATTTCTAGTTTCATTCCATTATGATCTGAGAAGGTGCTTTGTATAATTTCAGTCTTTTTATATTTGTTGAGAGCTGCATTGTGACCTAACATGTGGTCTATCCTGGAGAAAGATCAATGGGCACTTGAGAAGAATGTATAACCCGCTGAGTTTGGATGCAGTGTTCTTTATATGTCTGTTAGGTCTAACTTGTTTATCATATTGTTCAAGTTCTCTGTTTCCTTCTTGATCTTCTGTTTAGTTGTTCTATCTAATGATGTGAATGGGGTATTGAAGCCTCCCAACGATTATTGTAGAAATGTCTATTTCTCCCTTCAGTTTTGCCAGTTTGTCTCATATATTTTGGGACACCCTGGTTAGATGCGTAGATATTTATGACTGTTATATCTTCCTGGTGGATCGTCCCTTTTATTAATAATCTATATCTCTTATAACTTTTTTGCATTTAAAGTCTGTTTTGTCTGACATTAGTATAGCTACCTCTGCTCTTTTCTGATTACTATTCATGTGGAGTATGTTTTTCCAACCTTTCACTTTCAGCCAGTTTGTATCCCTGGGTCTAAGGTGAGTTTCTTGTAAGCAGCATATGGATGGCTGATTTTTTTTTTATCCATTCTGTCAGCCTCTATCTTTTGATTGGGAAGTTTAATATATTCACATTCAATGATATTACTGTAAATGCATTATTTACTTCCTCCATTTTATTCTTTGGTTTTCATATGTCATCTTGTTTTTGTCTTCTTTTTACTCTTTTGGTTATCCTTTCTGCTATTCTTTCTTCTATACTGTCCTCCAGGCCTCTCCTGTCTTTTTCTTTCAGGTTCTAAGGTTTCCTTTAATATTTCCTGCAAAAGTGGATTCTTTTTTGCAAACTCTCTTAGTTTCTGTTTGTTTGTGAATATCTTATACTCACCTTCATATTTGAAGGACAGTTTTGCTGGATAAAGAATTCTCGGCTGGCAATTTTTCTCTTTCAGTTTCCTAATTGTATCATACTACTGTCTTCTTGCCTCCATGGTTTCTGAAGTAAAATCTGCACTAAGTCTTACTGGACGTTCCTTGTACATGATTGTTTGCTTCTCTCTTGCTGCTCTGAGAATTTTCACTTTATCTTTGGCATTTTTTTTTTTTAAAGATTTATTTATTTTATTACATATTTCCCCTTCCCCCCCGTTGCGGC
>PVKH010027416.1:0-13016 GCA_004027955.1 Chaetophractus vellerosus | reverse complement strand
GTTTCACAAACGAGAGACCTGAGAGTCTTAAGCGGTCAAGTGACTTGTTTAAGGTGAACTGGCTTGTACATTCATCTATTGAATAGACTTGTTGAGGGCCTGCTATGTCCCAGGTCATCTCCTTAGCTTCTGAGGTGTAAAGCTGATGAGGCTGTGGGCCTTGGTTTGCAGAGCTCACGTTAAAATGGGAAAAGAGTCACATAAACCGACCAACACATTCCAACCTGATAATTGCTAAAATGGAGCTTTTGCAAGCAAAATGGGGTCTTGGATGAAGATGCCTTGAGTCTGCTTGAGGGAGTCAGGGAGGCAAGAGACAGAGCTGGGCTCAGACATAGGCCCCAGTCTCCCTCTGTGGTGGCAGCATGCAGAGAGCATGCTCATTATCGCCTCTTGGATTGAATGGAGTCAGCTCTTCAAGGCCTGGCTTCACTATCTGGTTTAAAATGTCCCCTCAGGTCATCAGAAATTTTATATTCAAATTAAGCAATCAACTCTTCTTAGTTCAAACTGAAAGAGAAACAGTTTGTTCCACCTTTGCTTAGGCTTCTTGTTTTTATGTGATTAATTAAAAGCTGAGTAGTTGTTACATTGCAAAAGTAAGTGGCAAATTATTTATATCTTATTAATTAACAAAAAAATTTCCAGAAATTCCTCTTGCTGCATCCTCCTTCATCCTTTCTGTATACCTTTCCTACCTCAAATACTCCGGTCTTAATAAGAAATAGTTAAATCCAACCTCAACCATAGGCGTGTAGAGACACCTGCCAGAACAAATTCAGGAAATTTGGATTGCGTCCTGGGCCCACCATTCCCTAGAATTCTGACCTTGGATAAGTCACCTAATCTCTTGGTATCTGAGTTTCCTAAGCTATAAATAGGATTGCAATACCTGTCATACCTTATACCATGAGTCCTTGTGTGGATCAAATGTGATACAACATGTGGCAGCAATTAAAGAAGGAGCAAATCGTGTTGGGGCTGTCATTAGTATGACCAGAGCATGCCTGCTGACGTAGGAAGATGCTAGAGATTTGCTGACCTGGCTTAGTTTCTGATGCGTGCAAAGGGGTGTTAAGCTTCTCATATTTCTTTAGCGTCAGAGGGTTGGGATGTAGCCCTGGCAACTGAGGCCAAGCATCCTTCTTGCGCATTCTCCCCATCCCATTCTTCCCATTTACAGGCTCAGTTTCCCCAGTTCAATAAATTTTCACAAAATTGTCTTGGTTTTTCTTGATAAGTGATGACCCCTGACTGCCTTATCTCCTTTTAGGCTGCAACCACTTCCATGAGCTGGCAGCTCCAGTTCTCCTGGGCTCTGGCCAGGCCTGTGCAGAAAGACTACAGAGGGGATTAAGAAGGTTGTTCACACCCTCTGCAGACACCTTCTCTTGTTCAGTGCCTGCTTGGCTGTCATTCAAGGCAGAGGGAGAGCTGAGGGGATGGGTGTGGGGGACGGTGCAGGAAGGAAAGAGTGGGTTCTGATGACAGGCTTGGGAGGTTATAAGAGGAAAAGTGGGTTGAAGGGGAAAAGAGGAGCGAAGGATACCATATACTCAGAGCCAAATATCTTGTTTGAACAGACAGAAGAAATAGTATTTGTTTACTCTATTGATATGGTGGTTGTGTTGTCCAGACTAAAACATAGACTGAAGACTACAATCTAACAATCTAACGGGTACATTTATGAGGGCAACAGGACAGTGAATTTCAAATAGTGACTGTGCCCTCTTTTAATTGAGACCACATACCCGCCCATAATCTCAAACCTTATTGAATGTTGTTTTGCCATTAGGCACAATTGTGAAGTTTGTGTTTGGGATCCTCTTATCTACATCTCCTTTCTTTTCTTTTGACAAATATTTATTGAGCACCTACAACATGGGGCTTCACGGGCATGGGATGTGTGCAGTCACAGAGGAACTGCACTTAGGATGTTCCTCCCTTGCCATCTTGAAATTCATACCAATTTTTGAACCGGGGTCCTGCATTTTCATCTTCTACTGGGCCACTCTAATTGTGTAGCTGGTCCACTGTGGGGTTGTGTATTAGGTGTTAGAGATTCAAAGGTGAAAAGATACAGCATTTTCCCAAAGTTTCCCCTCACTGCCACCAGCTCTCTACCTAGGCAATGTCCCATGTGCTGGACTTAACTCCCCACACAGTCATCTGTTAAAAACCATCTTATCTCACTGGGCCTTTGAAAAGTTTCTCCCTAACTACTTTACAATAAATCATTACAAATTATATAAATATTTTTCCTGTTTCAAAAGTTGTTGAGGGGCCGGCTTGATAGCCCAGTGGATAGGGCGTTGGCATACCACATGGGAGGCCCTGGGTTCGGTTCCCGGGGACCTCTCCTAGCGGGCAGACCGCCTTGAGAATGGCAAGCCGCCATGGGCGGGCCAGACCCGCCGTGGGCAGGGCAAAAAGCTGCCACGGACAGGGCAAAGCCGCCACGGGCAGGGCAGGTCGCCCGCGGATGTCGCGCAGCCAGCCACTCCCGAACTGAAGCAAGCGCCAGCCGTGAACAGATGCAGAGACCGCCCACAAGCGGGGAATGCCGCGCCTGCGCAGTGACCATTCTCGGCGCGTCGCCGCAGCGGGGGAAGGGGAGATATGTAATAAAATAAATAAATCTTTAAAAAAAAAAAAAAAGTTGTTGAAATTATTGTAGAAAATTAGGACTATACAGAAAAAATATAAAGAAAATACAAAATAATCCACAATCCCATCACCCATATGCAGTGGTTAACTCTGGGTGGGGGAATATTAGGTGTTTTCAATTTTAATTACTCATTTATTTTCTTAAACAAGAGTAGGATCCCTTTGGAAATGCAATTTTATAATCCCATCTTTTCACTTAAAATTTCATTTTTCCCTATTCCCATGTCATTTGTAGTATTCTCTCACATGGAAGTTCCATAATATATTTCTTTCTTTCCATTTTTGGGGGTATATTTAGGTCGTTTCCAATTTCTTGCTAGAGTAAATGTCAGCTGGATGAACAGCTTTGTATATAAACCTTTTTTTCCTGCTTCTTTGGTTATTTTCTTAGGATAAATTTCAAAAAGCAGAATTACTGTTTATAGGGAATACATAGTTTTGATATACCATCAGATAGTCTTCTGGAAGACTCTTGCAAGATTTCCTCTCACCAGCAGTGAAGGAGAGGACCTATTTCACAAATCTTCCAATACAAGCTATTTTTATTTTCTAAAAAGTTTGGCCAAATTGACAGGTGATAGATAACATTTCTTTCATTACTTGTTAGATTGAATGCATTTTTAAAAAATTATATATCCTCCCCTTTCTGCTCGTTCTTGCTGTGTTGATTTTTGCATTCTTCTGTGTCTGCTTGTCTCCCCCCTGCTGGGGCCACTGGCCGAGTCAGCTCACCGCGCGGCGGCCTTGCCTGCTTGCGGGCGGCTTGTCCTGCCCGCGGGGACCCGCCCTGCCCGTGGCAGCCTTGCCCTGCCATGGCGGCTTGCCTTCTCAAGGCGGTCTGCCCGCCCAAGGAGGCCCCGGGAACCGAACCCGGGGCCTCCCACGTGGTAAACCGGCGCCCTACCAATTGAGCTACAGCCGGCCCCCTGAATGCATTTTTTCATAAATTTATTGAGCACATATATTGCCTCTTTCATAAATTGCCTAATCATATCTTTTGTTGATTGTCCTATCAGAGTGCTCCACTTTTTCTTAGTTATCTATATGTTGGTTGCCTATTAGTTATATTAGTTTTTAAAATGTATTAGGGCACATGATAATTAAGTATAAGAGGCTGATAGCAAATGCATGTTTGAACTGTTATCACTGCTGAAGGGTACTAGCTTTAATAATTCTTTAAACTTGAAGAAATATATTCTATATAAAAAAACTTTAGGTAAAAGTTTAGTGATGTCGTATATGGGAATGAGTTGTTCCAAAGAAAGTGAACTTCCTGTAATTGGAAGAATTCCTACAAAGGCTGGATGAACATCCGTCAAGAGTGACGTAGACAGCTCCAACTGGGGGCTCTACAGTGAAATTCTGGTGTCAGGCTCATCTGTTTTGTTTAGAAATCCTAGATTGTATTTTGAAGCTCTGAGACCTTGTTAGAGGCTCAGCCATTCTGGAATAAATTCAAGAGAACTGAGGGTTTTTCTCCTCCTTTCCTTTCTCAGTTGCTTTCCCTTGAGCTTTTATTCACATTGTTGGAAGTGTTGGCATGTCTGGTTAGCTGTGAACAGAAAACAGCCATTGCCTTGCAGGAGCTTAGTTTCAGCTTCCCCATATGAACTTTGAGAAGCTGTTTCACAGTTGGAAAACTCTCTTTGTCACAAAGACAGATTTTTCTTGCAAGCAAGGGAGTTGTGGCATCTCAACTATTTGGTGATTCAGGGAGAGTGTGCACTCTGTCCCACAAATAGTCCCAAATGACACTTCCTGATCTGATCTGTTAGTTTATCATGTCACTAGTTTGAATGGAGAGGTGTAGGTACTTCAGCACAAACCACTTTCTCAATTTTAAGTCAAAACTGAGATGCTAGACACATAGATAGTGCTTCATGAATCCATTTGATGAGTGTTTATTGAGCCTCTACAATGTACCCAGAACTGTACTAGATGCTGAAAATGCAAATTTAATTAAGATGCTCTCTGCCAAACTGGATTTCATTAACATGCAATGGACAGCATTTATATGCAGAGACCTGAGAGGGGCTGGCAGAGGAGGATGAGTATATCAGGGGCTGTGAGTTCCAGGGGACCATTATAAGGTGGGAAAAATGAAATGGACTGACAATCCTAAAGGGAGCACTGTCCAAAAACTACTTATCTTAAGGTTTATGAACTCAGCTCTCTTGCAAATTAATTTTGCTGCGTTCATGTTTGGACTACCCGAGTATGCCCTAGAAAGGAAGGTGATGCTTCAGTACAAACCTCTGCGCTTCTCCCATGATGGACATCTATGGCTTATCACATTTCTTCCTCAAAACATCCTTTATGGAGGTGCTTTAGGCTGAGTTTTTCCAATGTACTTAGAGGCTTTGTTGATGCTGCTCCAAACTGAGGGGAAGAAAATTTGGGTGTTTAACCAGCACCAGGAAAAACAAACATGCTTATTAGCCACGAGGGCTTCTTAAATCTACTCACAACCAGGGAGGGCGTGTCACTTTGGAAGGGAGCCCCTTCAATGAGCCGATGGGATTCTCATCACCACCTCGTTATGGACACCCATTCAGGTGCGGTGTATGAGCCCCTCTACCTTTCTTCTCCCTGGCTAAGCCCTGAGCAGGTTCACTTGATCCAGCTCTCTTGCTTGAAAAGGATCAGGAGGTCCAGAGGCAGATGTCAGTACAGCATCTTCTACATGGGGCCCTTCTGTGTTTACTCTTTCTTTTCTACCTTTCATTTTTCACGTGAAAGGGCAAATTGATTTTAAAATCTGCTACCCCATTTGACATAAGGCCATTTATGTGCATGCTTCCTATTGCCCCCGTTTTCATGTATGCCTTTCCTGGGGAGGAAAAGCTTCCCTGATAGAGGGATGTATGAGAATGTTGATCCCCTGCTAGTATTTCTCTTTGCCCCTCATGGGTAGATGGGGGCACAAGTCTTTTAGAAGCTCTATCTTAATAAATAATAATAACAACAACACTATATTAGTAGGATATTTACTATCTGTCAGGTGCTGTACTTAGCATTAGCTTACTAAACACTCACAATAGTCCTGTAAGAAAGGAATAATCATTATCCCATATGAGGGATGAGTAAAAGGAGCCAAGAGAAGTTAACTTGTAGTAGCTACTAGTGGAACAGTCAGGATTCATATCCAACTTTTCTAACTTCAAATTCTGTAACCACTATACCAAACAGCCTCCAAGTAATTTCAAAAGATTGTATACACTCGGCAGCTTGCTCAGCAGCACCATTTGGAAGGAACAATATTGGCCTCAAGGTGGGAATTTTTCTTATTTTGCCATAATTTCCATGATTAAACCCAGGTCTTTTCAACTAGAAAATACTTCTCTTTCCTCAAGTCTTTGTGCCTTTTTCTGAAACCTAAAGAAGTTTATAATTTTCTTTTTTTTTTAATCAGAAAAAAGTAGTTTCTGATGTCTCTTAAATATCCAATGAATGCACTAGTCCCTCCTTCCTAGCCCCCTCCTCTCCTTTTACATTTCTATGAGTAGAAGTGTTAAGCTCCGGGTCTACTACCCAAGCACTCACTCTAACTCACACAAGGCCTCTAGCACTCCTCCAGACATGTCTGTGTTTGATAAGTGGTTGATGGCCCAGGACTAATTGCATCATGGATAGAAGGGCATACAACAGCTTTTGGGCTGGGTTCCTTGGGAAGTTCTGTCTGCAATGATTACATAAGCAGTTCTGCAGTTTTCACCCAGTCAGGGAGAACAGCTCCCACTAGAAAAGGAAAAGAAAAAGAAAACCTGAACTACGGTATTTCTTGGGAACTGGCCCGAGTGTGACTGCTTGTGAAGAACATCCTTTGGGTCAAAGTTCCTGGACTGTTTTACGGGGAGACTTGCTCTCATCTCCCAGGCTGGGGTGGGGGTGGGGGGAGCGGAAGGAAGGTAAGGGGTGTGAGACACTCCTGACATCCTCCAGGCTTCCCCGAGTGCCTCAGGGGCCCCACCACAGCCTGCAGTATACATTCTGGGCCACAAAGACGCAGCTGCCAGCACTCCTTGCTTCTCTCTGAAATTAGTCCCCGTTCTGCATTACTATTCCTTATATACCTCTGCAGGGATAGGATGCTAACTATTTAATGGGGATTTTTATGTGCTCTTGGAAGGGTCTTTTCCCTCTAAACAACTGTCTAGCAAACACGATGAAATTTCTCTGACAGGGAACACAACTTTCGGTTTAGAGATAGTCCCCAAATGCAAATGATAACTGAAGTTCATGTAAATGAGAGCCATCTCGACCCCAAGCAAGAAAGCCCTGGATTTCTGAGGTGGAGGTGAGGCGGCTACTGTTGGGGCCCACTCACACAACCACAGGGTTAAGTGAGAGCAAGGGGAACACAACAAAGAACTTGTGCTGACTTCTCTTTTTGCCCTTCATGGGCATCTCTCTCCATCTAGTTCCTCTGCTTACCAGAGGTCGTATTGAATAAGGCGTCAAAATCTTACTTCTGCCCTATCTCCAATGGAAAGCAGTATAAAACAGTCTCCACCTCCATTCATGCGTGACACCTACCATTTCTAGACCTGACCGCCAGAAAAGCAAACCAGCAGGACATCTGTCGGATCCAGGGGAGAGGAGACTGATCAGATCAGGATATGCCAGTCAGGAGATGAGAGGCTGAGAAACAAACACTTTCCTGAAGGAAGACTTCATGTTCCTGAAGACAAGAAATAAGAAAATTCAGAGGAACGTTCAACCCAAATGAAAATGGACAAGAAGCAGCAAAAATGTGAAATAAAAACACAATCATTTTTAAAACAACACAATAATTCTAAAAATACTTTGTGCTTATCAGCTTTGCGCCAGCCTTCTTCGAGTGGCGTCTCCTCTAATCGTGGCTGGATCTGATTTCTAATCTGGGGACCACACTTTGGGTCAGTGGATTTTTTTTTCTTGTTTAATTTTGGGTTAAAAGATAGAAAGAGCTGGTCCCATGGTTTCATTCCAGGTCCCCAGTGGCTTCTCGGGTCAAACAGTACATCCTCAGAATACGAGCAAGCTATTGATTCAGGGTTTGTCTTCTCCAACAACTCCATATAGTTCATAATAGCTGGTGAATATGCCTCTTTGGGTGGGGTTCAGGCCTTAAGTAAAGAAGAGCTCAGGAAGAGAAGTGTTTGTTACTCAGGAAGGGAAGTGTTTGTCACTTGGCACAAGATGAACCGGTGTGGGGCAGTGGAAAATGGGCAAAGCTCAGAGAAGAAGGATTATGGTAGATTCTTGCCTGATTTGGGCATAAGGGAGTTGAGGCACTTCTCCAGAAAGAATGAGGAGGTCAGTCAGGGTTCCGGGAGATTTCTTTCCCTCTAAACCAATTAGTTTGCAATTTTCATTTGTCCTGCCTTTTAAAAAAAATTTTTATTGAAGTATATCATTCATACACAAACATACATAAACAATAAGTGTATAGTGAAAGTTGTGAACTTACAAAACAAACATGCATAACATCATACAGGGCTCCCATACATCACCCCACCACAAATACCTTGCATTGTTGTGAAACATTTGTTAGAAATTTTGAAAGAATATTGTCCAAATATTACTGCAGTACTAACTGTAGTCCATACCTTACATTTGCTGTATTTTCCCCCCAACCCACCTATTATTATTTTTAATTAATTAATTAATTAATTACTTTTATCCATTTCCCTTCACCCCCCTCCCCCGTTTTTGCTGTTTTTGTGCCCATTTGCTGGACAATTCTCTGTGTCTGTTTCCTGCCCTTTCTTCTCATCTTCTCCTCCTGTCTTCACCAGCATTCAATTCCCAGAACATCCAATGTGGGAGAGAGGCATCTTACCGCCTGTGCCACCTTAGTTTCTGTTTTTTTGGTGCATCCCATCTTCGCTCTCCTTTGTGTCACTCTCCTGTTATGTCATCATCTTGCTGCGTGGCCCGGTGGGACCTGGTGGCACACCTGCATGCGGGGTCTGGGGGCTCACCCGTTTGTGGGGACTGACGGCGCATGTGCCTTCTATATTTTTCTTTTTTAAAATTTTTACCGGGAGGTCCCAGGGATCAAACCCAGGTCTCTCCATATGGGAGGCAGACAACCAATCATTGGAGCCACATCTGCCCCCCTGCTATATCTCTTAAGGTTGACCAAAGATACCTAGAGTTACAGTCATTTCCCATACAGGATGGTCATATAATAAATCGGGCTTGGTTTAACACCAGCATTCTAAAAGCCAGACCTAAGGAGAAAAACTAGGTCTGGGGATACATGCATGGTTTCTAATATAGCGAATGTTTAGATGACCCTGATAATCACAAAATCAGGACAGCGAGAATATTTGCATTGTCCTGCCTTTTAAGACCCAGCTCAGGCCATGCACCTCTGTAAAACCTTCTCCAGCTCATTGTATCTTCACCCACACCTGAATGGGTGCTATGCTTAGAACCAGGGTGACAAGTAGGTGAATCATCTAGCGTGAGCTAAGCTATATCCACCATGGACTTCAGATGTTTGATGAACTAGTGGAAAAGGTGCCTAGAAAGCTATTTGCATGCAGTGCTTCTTGGGGGTGAACCCATCAAGGAAAATTCTAGGAACAGTAAAATATATGTTACTCCTATTTACTGCACATCTAATTTCTATAGAGGGGATTGTCTATGGATTGAAAACTCAAAGATGATTTCACTAAAAACTTTGTCTAGTAGGAAGGATAAGCCAGGTTATGATGCAGTTACTATCAAGACTCACATCTCAGTAGGTTATTTCTTGCTCATTCTACAGGTTCAATGCAGGTTGGTGGGGACTTCACTACCTCAGATGCTGAGGACCAAGACTGATGAAAGTTCTACCATTTAGTGATTGTACTATCTGGAACACATGACCTTCTTGGTCACCATAGCAGAGGAAGAGATTCATGGAGGGTTCCATGTTGACTTTTCTATGTTCTGGTTTGTTAAGTGACACACACTTAGTTACAGGACTGCCTAACTGCAAGAAGCCTGGGAAATGTGGGGAAGAAGCTAGAATATTTGATGAGTGCCACTGTCCCTACCACAACTTTTTAGACAATGTAGGCACAGTGGAGGTGAAGGTAGTGTCCACCTAGAGACCAAAGTCCAGCAGAAGATGGTGTTACTCTGTGGAATGGGAAAAGATATCCAGTAGAAGACTTCAGGGACTAGAGGGAAATAAGGATATTTAGTTCCTATCCAAGGCACACACACTTTTTTTTTTTTCCACACACACTTTTACAGGTGCCATAATTGTTATATAACTTCACATAAATGCTAAAATTATCGACCCTTTAAATTTGCACAGTAAAAAAATCTGAGGAAGCTGCTACCAAAAAATATGATAGCTTTCAAATCTGAACTGTAAAGGAGGAAAGCTTAGGAACTACGAGTGACTCGCCATGGCTCTGGAAGTACCTGTGCCTTCAAGCCTTTGGAAAGTGCATATTGATAAAGTTGGGATAAAACAAGACAGAAAATTGTATTTGCAGTACATATACATTGTTATCAAACAATTACAATAAAAACTACAGAAAAAATAAGAAGAAAACAAACAAATGTAAATGGTAGTCATCTCTGGATGGTGATATTAAGAGAAATTCTTTTTTCTACTTTTCTGTTATTTTCCATATTTTCTATATTGAAAATTAAAATAGAATGAATTTATACAGCAAATACAGTACATGGGTGCCATGCTATAAAACTGTTCCTGGGGCACACGTTTAATCTAAAACATGTGTAGTAGGTTTCCCAAAGTGAGAAAGCCACACTGTAATTAGCTCTGGGCTGGCACAGAGTAGGTGCTCAATAAATATTTGTTGTATGAATGAATGATTACATATGTGTGTGTGTGGGTATGACTTGGCTCACAAATAAATTAAAGTCTAATATAGGTGAGGAGTTTTTAATGGCGTGTTACCGAAAATGAAAAGCCCAGATTCTATGCTCTTGGCCCAGTATCCGTTATTACTGGCCTCAGTGCATCTTACAGGAGAAAGGCCTACCCTACATGAGGGGGAGATGGTTACTTCTTTTAGAAAGCAGTCAGAACCCTGTGTGCTGTCACTTTGTCCTCCTGATACCCAGTAGAGCCCTGGCTAGAGAATTTCTTGACCTGAAGGACCCTCCAGGATGGCAACGGGGGGAAAAACATCTTCAGACATATTTATTTCATAAAAATCTCACCAGACAAGTTAAAAATTGAAAAAAGACTATCCAATAATATCTTGGCTTGTCCAAGAAAATGACCTAAAGTCCTATATTCTTTTTAATAGAGATTCGAGATTTTAATGTGTTCTTTTATTTTATTTTTTGGAGGATGGGAGAGGGAAGTGGTTTAGGGAAGAAGAAAAGAGTCATGACCATTTGTCCACTTAATTTGGAAAGTTAGAAAAATTGGAGGGGTAAAATGTTAAAAGAGAAGCAGCTGAATTATCTCTGTTGGGACACCTAACTTGTACCTATAATGAAAATTGGATATAGAAGCCAAGAGTTATTATTTGGCTTGTAGGAAGTGCAATTTTTTAGCATAGGTAAGGTATTGGATTTTCTGAGTTTTTGTAGTTGTTTGGTGCTGTGACTTTAAAAGGCCTTTGTAAGTTTTGGAGGAAAGACTACTTTATAAAGTTTTTATCGGTTCTCATTCCCCCCATATCGTTTCTAATGACCAGACTAGCATTCTTTTTAAAAGAGTTAGAGAAGAGAGAATACTGAAAATGCATTATCAAAAAGCCCTCCATCTTAGCTCTGCCAGTTCTCCAGACATGTCAGAATTCCCCAGTGTCCCAGTGGTGTAAAATGTGGTTCAAAATATGTCAGGAAGCACCTCTGTTTCATGTCTAGAAAGCAAAGAACTTGACTGTCTTGTTCCCACTTTGTCCCAGAACCTAGGACACAGTGCCTGGCACATAGGGGATTCCCAATATTTATTTGTTGATGTAATATCATTTTTCTCTGCCATACATTGTGGCATTGAGAATCCAAGATCTGAAGTTCAAGTTTCCACTATGATAAAGAAAGCAGATGATGGCTGTCATTTTCTCAAAACACCAGTAGTCTTGCCTCCACATGACACACTTTATTGTGATGGGTCATGACAGAGATGGAGTCTGGGTGGGCCAGATCATAGCAGGAGGCCATGTAGGCCATTGGTTTTGTTTGAGGAGGTCCAAAAATGTGGCATTTGGGATGGATATCAGGGTGGTCATGGGTAATTACTCAGAGCCATAACAGGGCAGTTTCAATGGCAACAAGAAGTTAGAAAAAGAAGCCAGAGCTTCCTTTAGGTAAGGAAGAAAAGAACTGGAAATCAGAAATGTGGTGGTTCAGTAGAATTTCAGTGACTGTTTTTAATGGAATAGCCCTGTGTGTTCTGGATTTCAATGTGGGGACACTTTACTGGCATCATGTGGCTTCTATGCCAAGCCTGGGCATCTGTGTTAACATTCAGGTAGGAGGCCTGTCTCCTGCCCTTTCCATTTTCAGACTTCCCAGGCATGTAGCACTTAATGCCTGGGAAAAGAGATATTCCTTTACCATGGAGAGAATAGATTCCCATTAAGAAATTCTATTCCTCCTGCAAGCATGAGATGCACAACTGGACACTGTCTTCTGGAAGGGATTTTATCTAGAAGAAAGAGAACTGTTTCACTGCCAGTAGGCCTTAATCCTCTATCCTGTTTCTTGTACTAACTTCTTCCAGTAACTCTTGTTGATCAACATATGGTGTCTGAGGCAAAGAACTCCTAGAAATAAATGCATGCTTAAAGTTTGCCAAAACTAATGTGTGGGATCCAGGAGCTCTGGAGTGGTCAAAACAGACTCCTGGCACCTCAAGTACTTTCAGACCACCTGGGACTGGGGCTGTAGGCAGGCATCCAGAACCAATGGGCTCATGCTCCCAAGTGCATGGTCCTAAGTGAGCTCTAAGCATCCTCCCACATAAGGACTGACCTGTCTTTCAGTCCTGCAAGACTCAGGAACTCCTGCCTCCCAGTACAATTGCTCAAAGTTTGTCTCCATGGGTGCACTGCAAAGCTTGCAAAGCCCATTGACCCTCACTTCAAGGAGATTGTTCATTTCAATTGGTCTCTTGGCCCAGCTATCAATTTGGGAACTGTGGCTAGGCTGGTTGTGTCATGTATCACCTGGGAAGACTTTAATGATTATAGATTCCTGGGTCCTTTCTTGGAGGTTATGATTCAGTGTGGATAAGTTGGAAGCCCCCAAATTTATATTTTTAGAAAAGATTCTGACATAAAAGCAGGTCTGGAAACAATGGCCTATGGCTCCTCCATTGGCACTCAGGCATTCGCCTAGGGAAAGCCAGAATTAGATACTCTTTTTTTTTTTTTTTAAAG
>PVKH010027415.1:0-13019 GCA_004027955.1 Chaetophractus vellerosus | reverse complement strand
AGCAGCCTTAAAAATTCCTTATTGGCCAATGTAGAGGGAGATATGGGGAGCAAAGGATCTAAGAGACAAGAAGGAAAAAAAAATAAGCCACTATTCCTGAAAGCAAGGTCTCTGGCAGCCTTGGCTTTACAGGTCTGCTGGGCCATTTCAGAAGAGCTGAACGTACAGGGTGGCCACCAAGTCTGGAAGGATGGGCAGGTACATGATAAATCAAATTATGCTATACAACATGATTTAATGCTATCATCTATGGTTCCAGACTTTATGGCCACAGAGCACTGGAGATCATAAAAAGAACTGGAACTCTAGATAGGCAAGGAGGGGACAGGTGTTTCCTTAGCAGCTGACTGACCTGAGACCTTTGGATCATGTATGCATCGTAGCTGGACCCGTGGTACTTGGCCGTAATATCTGGGCTGTAGCCAGCATCACAAGTGCATGGTATATTCGAACTCGGGGGCTGTTTCTTAGGTCTATAAACCTGTGGGAGAAAGCTACAATGGTTAGGTGCAGGAGGGGAGGGCACAGGGTGCACAGGATAGGAATTAGGGGGAAACAAAGAAGTCGGCTCCTCTTGACTTTCTATGGCCAAGTGGGTGGGAAACCCAGGGTGGAAGATGCACAGCTCCAAACAAAGAGGTCAGATGTAAGCAGTCCCTGATCCCCAGGGCCAGGCTCGCGAGGCATGCCACTCTGTGGAATGAGGCCAATGTCTGGCAGTGACTGAGACTCTCCCTCTGCAGGGAGAGGGCAGCCAGGCATGGCAGCATTCTCTCTCAGCAAGGCAGCCCCATGAGAAATGGACTCCGGTTCAGGGCCAAAGGATGCCTTTTCCTTCCTGAGGAGGTAAAGGGTGGCCTGATTATAAGGCGAGGGTCAGCAGAGACACCCTAGCAGGCAGTGAGCGAGTCCCAGGGACGGCAAGTGATACGGACACAGTCTACATGGCAACCAAGTGGCATTTAGAGACCTTCAGAGTCACATGTGGCCTAGCTACATGTGGCAGCCACCTTGGGAGGCCATAGATCAGTGAGCCACCACTTCTGCCGAATGGGTTTCATAATGAATCTAGATTCTGAGTCAATATCTTTAACCATTGCTTACAATATCCCCAAGTTTTATTTTTATTTTATTTTTTTATGAAGGAGAAATAACGTCTGAAGATTTCAGGGGTGATTTTCCAATACACATCAGGTGCAATTATTTCCATTTAAGCCACTTCCAGAAAAACAGAAAACCCTCCAGGAAGCAAAGAAATTTCTGCATAAGTTAGGATCATGTCCTGCTTCCTTGCCTCTCAAAAGTAACACAGTGACCTAGAGAGGAGGAAAACACAGAAGAATAAGGCAGACAGGTGATAAAAAAAAACAAAAAACAAAAACTAGACCAAATAATAGCTGGGGAGGTCTCCAAGCACAGTCTGGCAGGACTAGGGGCTAGGAGTGTTCCTTGGCCAAAAGGTCCAGGGAGAAATAGTTGAAGAACCAAAGTTGGAGTATGGAGAGAAAGAAACCTAAAGAACTGGATGAGAGCTGATATGTGAACAAGACAGAAGGTTCCAATGGGAAAAGAGGTGCCCAGAATTTAATTAGGGGTCTCTAGTCTGAAGTCAAATAAAGGCAGCTGGAAGGAAGGGAGCTGAGGGCTACTTTTGAGGAGATGATGCTAATAGAAAAGAAAGGAAGACAGCTGGTTGCAGACCACAGGAGCCCAGGCAACATGCACATACACACTGGAAAGCAGTAAAATGGTGTTCCAGCAACAACTCGGGCCATTTCACTCCTACCTGATTTTACCTGCTTGAGCCTGCAGGATGGACATGGGAAAATGAGGAATGGCTAAACCCAGGGAAAGCACCCAAGGTCCCAAACCCAGAAAAACACACCTTTCGTGCAGGATGCCCCACCTGCTGCTTTAACTGATGCACTAGTCGGTCTTTTTCCCGCTTGAGGGCCATGACTTCTTCCTGTGTCTTTTTCTTTTTGGAGGCAGACAATTCCAGCAAGGCAATGTTTGCATCTTTTTCACTGATTGCCGCTAGCAGCGCTTCCTGTCTGGTAAAATAAAGATTATTATGATCATTTTTATAAAGGAAAGAAAAAAAAAACTTTTGGCGTTTATAGTTGAAATGAGCAACAGAGTATCATGTCAACGCGAAGGAATTGTGATAATGCTTAAGACAAACTACTTCCTTGACTCTCAGAATGGGCAAAGTAGTTTTGGTCAGGTTTCCTTTGAGAGAAGCAGCTTTCCCTGGCTTCATAGATACAGCTACATAAGGAACAGAGAGGGTAGAAATGAGAGGAGGTCAATCAGAGCATTTATTAAGACTCTCATCCATCCATCCATCCATCTACCCATCCATATGTCCATTCTTCCATTCATCTATCTGACCATCCATCCATCCATGCACCTGTCCATCCATCCATCCGTCCATCTGCCCAATAATGTTCAAGGCACTCCAAGACAACCCAATAAAACTGGGCAGAAATCTCAATATCAAGTATTTTTTATGCGAGATTTTCTTTTGGAATTAGAGATATTTACTAGGGTTTCTGTTCCATTTTGATACAATTAGTAGCGCCCCCCTGCTACCCCACCAAAACCCATTCCTTCCTCAGCCTTCCTTAACTCAGTCACAACACAACCATCTACCACGTAGTCCAAGCCCCCAACCCAGAAGGAATTTTCATTCTTCTCTTCCCTCTCCCTCCTAAGGCAATCCATTGATAACTTCAGTTGGTTTTACTCTAAAATACACCACTTACATAAACTTCAAAAACAAACTTCATTGTTTAGAGAGCCACGCATGGGTGGTAAAACTGTAAGGAAAATTAAGGAAATAATTACCATAAACTTCAGGACTGTGGCTACCTCAGAGGAAGGAAGGAAGTGCACTTGGAAAATACACCCAGTAGTTTGCTAAAGTATGAAAATATTCTATTTTTTAAACTGGATGGTAGGTAAATTCATGTTAATTTTAGTATTTAAATTAGATACACATATTTTTATATATTTCACAAAAATTAAAAAAAGAAAAATTCAAAGAATGAAATGAGATGAATAAATCGATATCATTTTTGATCAAGGAATTTTAAATTTAAATGAGACAAATTTTTTTACCAAATTATCAAGGATTCTAAACTTCATGATTCTCATTGTCAGCATGGGTGTAGTGAAAAATCCCCTTCTCCTGGTGGGAATATAACTGGATTAAACATTTCTGGAAAGCAATTTGGCAATGTGTGTCAGCAGGCTTTAAAAATGTCCGTGCCTTAGGGACATGTTTGGAAACTTGGATAAGGTTTTATGTATGAAATTTGTGGTCATCTTAGCATTTTTATAATAGTGAAAAATTAAGAAACACTCCGAAAGCAAGTAAACTATGATAGAAAAAATGACACATTACATAGCATTTACTGATGATGCCAAAGAGATTGCCATTATCATGGGAAAAGTGGTTATATTATTTGCAAAATAACAAAACTTTATGCCCAAGACGATCTCATCTATGAAAAAATTCCAAGCACATTGGAAGGGAATACAACAAAACAGCAAAAGCAGTTTTAGCTGGGTGCCAAGATTAAGAAATTAAAGCCCCCCCCCCCCAAAAAAAAAGAAAGTAAAAGAAAATATACCCCTTATCTAAACTTCTCTCCAAACTTCATCCAACCAGCATTACTTTCCTGGACCACTGCAAAAGTTTTCTCACTAGTCTCCCTGGTACAGTGACCAAAGTAATCCTTAAAAACTTTATAAATCTGATTCTACCATTCTTTTGCCAGAAAAATCCACTGGAACCCTCACTGGGCTTGAAATCTAGATGCCTTGTTGATGCCTGTGAAGTGCTGCCCCACCTGGCCCTGACGGCCTCTCTGAGGGCATTTCGTCCCCATCTCCTTACTTGAGCATTCGTCTCCAGCCACATGTTGTTGCAGGACTCTTTTCTAGGCCTTGAAATGCCGTGTTTCTTCTCACCACACAAGCTTTGTCTTTGCCCTTTCCTGGGTCTGGAATATCTTCATGTTCACATAACCCCTTATCAACCAGGGCTCAGCTCACATGGCTCCCCTATAGAGGGGTCTTCTCTAACTGCTCTCTCTAACGATGAAGATCCACCTTCCACCTCTTGCCCAAGTCACTGGTCTATCATATTACCCTGATCTTTTTTTCCATAGCACTCTTCACTATTTGAAATAATCTCAAATATATATTTGTTTGTTTTCTACACTTGACGCTCCCTGAAATTGGAACTGCATTTGGGTGGTTCACCACTGATTCTCCAGCTTCTAGAAGAGCAGAGAGCACATAGCAGGGCCTCAAAAATATTTGTTGGATGAATAAATGATTAGCTATTTTTTGCAGCTTTTGAAGACATCCCTATTCACCTCTTCCTCTCACATTTTAAAAATGCTTTGTCTCCTGCTTAATTCTCTGATCACTGCTTACTCAGAAAAGCTTTGAAGTTGCCTCTTCTCATCTTTACAGTCTCACTTTACGGTCACATTTGTCATAGATTTTAACCTGGAATTTTCCGCCACCCTTGCTGATGAGAGAATGGCTTTCCTTGATGTTTTTCATTTAGCCCTCATTTTTGCTGATGAAGTTTTGTCCCCACTGTTTGTGCCACTTACAACATTCCAGACCCCATAGCCTCAGGGGAGCCACCCTATTCGGAAGTTTTCTTGCTTATAAGCCCCAGGACTAAAACCTGGTCATGACCCTGTTTTGCCTTTCTCTAATCTCCATTACCAGATGAGGTCCTCCTCCAGACGTTTGGACAAGATGGTCATCATGTGGATCTGAGACTTTCCCCCTTTCCAATGCAGAGGCTTTATGGACTTTTCCAGGCCCACTAATGCCAGGCAGCAGGAGCTTCTGTCTAAGGCTCAGGCAGACCCAAAGCAGCAGAACATGTCAGGAAACATCTCCACTTTCCAAGAAAGCCAGTGCAGGCTGGACTACCAACAGCAGTATTAATGTCCAGCTTCACAGAGCCTGTCTCATTCTGGACAACATCTTGAGACAACAGACGTATCTGCCACTCACAGCCAGTGCATCCTGACACATAAGGCCAAGCAGAAGGGGCTAGAAGGCCTTCGACTCGGGAAGAACACATTTACAATCTACTCCAAACTTAGCTGGAACCCACCCAAAGTTATTCCAATAGTTTACCCCACTCTGCCCCAAACTGAAATGCTTAAGTGAGTTTTTTTTCCTAATGGAAACAACGTAAAAGACCAATATTAATAAAATGGAGGTGTGGGGGGGTTGGCGGGAGGGATGGTAAATTGTGCCACATCCTATTATTGACTCTTTACAGCTATATGCAGCCATTCAAAATGCTGATGAATAAATCTTAATGACATAAGAAAGAATTCACATTTGTTGAATAACAATTTTCCCTGACTCTCTTGTCTTCTTTTCTGACTATCTTTTCAAGGATGTTTGTATAGCAAAAAGCTTTGGAAGACAGAGGCTGTGTCTCCCTTAGGAACAAAGGATAGACATACTTACCGCCCTGCCTAATAAAACGACAGACAAGTGTACTACCCTGGGTAATACAGAGTCAAAGGATGAGCATGTTTACTCTCTATTATAAAAGATTTGGGTTCTCTGAGCTCTGGGTCACTCTCCTTTAATGCAATCTACTGCATATTCAGCCATTAAACTGGCCCATCTGCACTGCCCCCACGCAACTTGAGGCAAGGGGAATTGACATAAACATGCAGGTGCTTCTCTCTTTGCCATCAGCAATAAAGTCCCTTGTCTCTGACCCACAAGGCTCTTCTCATCTGCCAGCATCCATGAAACCTGTTAGTATGCCAATAGGGAAAGTCTCAGACCCTTTACAACTCTCCACATGCAAGTATACATACAATAAGATCCCCCAAATATGAAACTATATTGATAGAAATGAAGCCTAAAGGAATTACACCAAAATGCTAATAGTCATCATCTCATGGTAGTGTGATAGATAGGGTACATTTTTCTCTTTTTCTGCTTATACCTTTCTGTATTATTCCTTCTTCCCACAAAATATTATAAGAATTAACATTAAAAATTGTAAATAAAGCTTTTAAAACACCAAGCATACTATAAGTACATGGTCCAAAAGCTTAGCAGATGAAATTTGCTCATTTTCCCATCCAGGTATTTGTGTTCTCTCTGTATCTCTCAATCTTTATAAACAGGACAAGGACACACACACACACACACACACACATGCATGCTTTCACACACGTGACTTCTGGTACAACCCATGTCACCTCCCACCTGGACAACTGCAGTAATCGTCTAACTTGGCTCCCTGTGTTCACTTGCGGTCCCTTTTAACCCACTTTTCTCTTCCAGGTCAAAATTCAGAATTATATAGCTTTAGTAATTGTTAAAGGGACTCATCAACACAAAGAATGACCATTCCAAACTCCCCTTTTCCCCTATAATTTTCTATAATTTAGGCTTTGTAGAATTAAGTACCTATTTGTCCTCTTTATAATACCATCAAAAGTCCCAATAAAGTAATCAGTTTCCTGTCAATCAGAGAAAAGCATACACCAGTCTCTAATTTTCTACAGCTGTTATTACTAAATCAGCCCCAAATCTAATGATTCTTAATTATTAAGCCTCAAAATACATTTAAAACAATTTTTGTAAAAGTACATTTAAAGCCACTCTTCAACGTTAATTGATTCGTACAAAATATTCCAGTTTGCTCTTTGCAAGCTTTTCCTTATTGTACTGTTTTGTTTTGCTTTGGCTAACAAATCAGTTTTATAAATACTGGTATTGTACAATCATAGAAGTCTGAATAAAATTAGCATAATAAAGGTTACATATTTTTTTAAAGCCTCAGTTAAAATAATGGCCATAAACTAATGACAATTTCCACTAAAATACGCTAATTATATTCAATAATTTTATTCTATTTAAATCAAAGTTATTAACAGAAGATAATGAAGTATATAGAACTAGAAAAATATGGCCATTTCATACTTTAGGATGCTCAGAAATGTTCCCTGAATTTAATAAAGTTATGTCTGGTCATTGTCTATCTGTACAGAGGATGCCAGGCAGAGTAAACCCTTTAGACCGGGCTGACAGAGCCATTACATTTCTTTTTAAATCAATAAGCTTTATAGCTTTATAAAATAAGTTTAAATTAAGTCTTTATTAAGAGGATATGTTTAGCTAATAATTTAAATCACTGTGAGGTAATTCTGCACAGTTATAAGGATTTATTATCCCTGCTTTAAAGGTCAGGATTTTTTGAGGGTGGAGGAGAATTAATATAAATTTTATAAAGACTAACTTCATTTTGCCAGCCCTACAGCAGATTCTACACTTTTACAAGTCCCATGAGCCAATTTGCTGATACACTGACTTAAAGCATCTAAGACAAAAATTTTTCTGAAAACACACGGAGGCCTATTTTTTTCCTTTCTTTTTAAAAAAATTTAATTAATTAATTAATTAATTAATTTTAAAGATACTTAGACTACATAAATGTTACACAGAAATGATAGGGATTCCCATATGCCCCACCTCCCACACCTCCCACAACCTCCCACATAAACATCCTTCGTTAGTGTGGCACATCACCTGCAATGGATATACACATCCTGGGGCTTTGCCACTAAACATGGACCATAGTTCACATTGTAGACCACCCTCTCTCCCACACAGTTCTGCATGTTATATGATGATATAAAATGGCCTGTATCTGTCGTTATAATGTCACTAAGGATAATTCCCAAGTCCCGATAAAGCCCTTGTATTACAACTGCTTTTCCCTCATGGAGGCCTATTTTGAGATAATGGCAAACACTGAAATAAATTAGGGAACTTAAATAAAATTTCCTATTTTTTTCCACAAGGAAATTTGGTTCAGTCATTCAAAAATGGGGAAAACAGAAATATTTGCAGTTATGACGCCCCCCTTTTTTTTTTTTAAGGCTTAAGTGTACGAAGTATCACTGATGTGATCCTTGGACATAAACTGGAAATGCAAATAAAAGTCTTCATTATTAACCTCATTAAATGAATTGCCTTCTAGATTCAAGGACAGTTTTACTTTGCTTCCAAAATTATTCAATCAACCTGAAGAGAGTTCCTATAAGCATGGAATTATACTCATCACTTAATCTTTTTGCTTATTCACAGACAAAAGGAAGCTAGAAAGAATACATATATATATACACACACACACACACACATCTTTAGACAGCTAATGGGGTTAAGTATATGCCAAAAGTATGCAAAATTATCTTTAGAACACTGCAACGCTCCAGTATACAGTTACCAAGGTGATCTGTCTATGCCCCAAAATGTAGCTTAAAATATGAAAAGGAAGCCCAAATAAGCTAGGAAGGAAGATAAGATAATGCAAAGAGAAATAAATCTGTAAGAGTCTGCTGAATGCCAAGCTAAGAAAGTGGGCCATAGACAGCATTTTATCAAAGTGCAGCCTAAACAAACGTCAGGGGGAATAATTTCTTTAACAAATATGGGCAACAATGGAGGGGAAAGGGGGAGAATTCTGTGCCCTCACATGCATTCAGTCAGGGTTAACAATGGATAAAAATATGTTCGAGAACACATTTAATAACCCTAAGCTGTCATTCAGTTTGTAGGAGGTAGTCAAGACACAGCTAATAAAACACCAAAAAAAAAAAAAAAAAAAGGTTTAAGCCACTCTGGGAAAAAAAATCTATATAGAATAAAACAAAAGAGGATTGATGGGCATCTCCTGCCAGGACAAACGTCTTCTTTTGAGTGTCGTCTTGTAGCTAAGCCTCACGAAAAGAGACCCCAAATCCTCTGATGCTAATAGATCCCTGCGTCACTTACCACAGTCAATTTAAAAAGGAGCTCTATAAACATGTCTTTTTCACTCCCTGTCGGTGTCTTTCTATTAATGATGATTTGAGCTCTGAGAAAGGGTCTAAAATTAATTTTGGAAAGTTGTGAAATGAGGCAGGCCAATTAGGAACTGTTACAAATTGCATGGGGGGGGGGTGGAGAACATGATCACGTTTTTCGGGTGGGCTCTTGTTTTAGCTAACTGACCCATCTTTAGGAACACATTCAATTACAAAAGCAGATGCTTTAAAAAATGTGCTGCGTTAAGAAATGTTTGGATAATGACATACAAGCGAGAGCGTACGTTATGTATGATACTCAGCACACAGTCAGGTTTTAATCACACTGCGGGAAAAAAAATTCTGCTCAATCAACTTTTCCCAGTTAATTACTGTTTTCTTTCCCTCATGACCCTGAATCTTCAACCGTAAGTTCAGTAGGAGGCGACTTAAGACAGACGGCGACGAAAGATCCTGTTCAAAACAGCCTCTCTCTCACCCCTGGGGTGGGGGTCGGGAATGTTCGCTGTGCTCCACTCCACCCTGGAGATGCTCGTTGGCTTACATTTTAAAAGCTGCATTTTCAAACAGCATCCCTCAAAAGAAAAGGCCTTTGGTACCAATTCCTATCAGCAGCACCCACCAGCAGAATGGTGCATGGTGTGTGCGGGAGCAAGCCGCTTGCCCGAGGCGGGGCCCGCAGGGTGAGATAGATGTGAACAAGCAGGAGTTTCAGCAAGGACGAACAGACCGGCTTCCTGAAGGCAGCCCAGACCCCTTCATGCGGCCTGCTCTTCCTTGCCCACCTGAAACTGAACTTGAGAAGGCGTTTACTGCAATTACGGAGAATGTTGTCTTTGAAGCCTAACAGCACACGGCTGCGATTTCCTGACACGGGGGCCACGGGCTCTTGTGGAAGTTCTTTGCTCTGTGCACCCGCTTCTCCCCCACTCCTTGCTTAGACCATGACCCAGGGAGAAGCTGACCCTTCCCAGCCTCCCCCAAGTGTCAGCTTCATGGGCTTCAGGACATTCAGCTGGCAAACGCCAGTGTCACTGGACACCCTGCCGCAAAGGGGGTCGGTGAGGCTGAGGCCAGCTGATGTCCTCACGTGCAAAAGGCCCAAGGCCAAGAAGCAGGCCCGTGCGGTGGGGCCGTCCCCTCCCAGAGGGGGTCTCTCGATGCCCACCCTTCTGGAGAAGTGATAATAACGCGATGAGTGATGGGAGGGACCGTGCTCCCAGCCTTGGCAGAGGCCACGCGTGAAGTATTACTGATCACTATATATCTAATCTACCAAAATTAAAAGAAATTATATATTTTCTTTAACTTACAGACACAAATAAAACATTACTCAAGTCCTTCGGAGGAAAATGCTGATTTAGTGCCTGAGCTTTGGAATTGAATATCCTTGGGTCTGAATCTCAGGAACACCCTTTGTTTCTGCGACCCTGGGCAAGATATTTTTCTTCTCTGAACCTTCAGTTTCCTCATAAGTGAACTAAGAATGATGATATTAAAAATGTGATAAAGCATGTAAAGGTTGTGTTCTGTGCCTGACATGATCATGCAAAAATTTTAGCAATTATTATTATTATAGAGGATGAATGTCACCAAAATTTAAAGAGTCACAAGTTTTGCATTTTTCTGATGTTTCTATTACATCAAAATGTGCTAATAGATGTCTTATTTCCAAGACAGACTCTTAGAGGAGCCAAAGAAATTAGTTTTTGTTAAGCTATACATTTGACTTTCGTGAGCTGGTCTGTTTCACAAACTTAAAGGAGAAAACAAATCTTGTGGGTGGAGAAGAGTCTGTTTGCCCTAGGAATCAGAGTCCAGCTTGGTCAATAACTGCTCAATATCCTTCCAGCCAAACCAAAAGGAAAGGCCAGCAGACTTGGGCAAGACAAGACTTCAGGCAGTAGGAGACATCGAAATGAGTTCCAAAAGGTGACTTTTTAAAAGTCAATGCCAAATACAAAAATCTAACCAAAGACAAACAACTTTAAAGCAAAGCAATCTTCGATTTATTTTTTCCCTTTTAAAATTGGTAAATTTAGAAGGCAGGGAAGGCAAGTGAAATGAAGGCACTTCCTAGACCCAATACCACACCTTGCTCTTACATGTAATGTTAGCAGATACTCGTTCATTTATCACCTTTTAATTAGAGTAGTTGTAGGTTTACAGGAAAATCATGCAGAAAGTGCAGAGTCCCTATAAATCCCCTCTCACACACACCGTTCTCCCTATTACTAAATTTTGCATTAGCACGGTACCTTTGTTACAATCGATGAAACAGTGTTATTATAATTATGCTATTAAATTTAGAGCACAGTTTACATTAGGACTCACTCTGTGTGGTACAGTTCTACTTTGTGTGTGTGTATGTGGTAACTTACAGACAACCTAAAATTTCCCTTTCTATGTCTGCTCAAATATACAATTTAGTGGTTTTAATTACATTCACAAAGTTGTCCCTCCATCTCCATCATCTATTGCCAAAACTTTTCCATCACCCCAAACAGAAACTTAGTACCAATTAAAGCTTAACTCACCATTCCCTTCCTCAACCTGGCCTCTGGCAACCTAGTTTCTGACTTCATGAATTTTCATATTCTGCTTATTTCACCTAGGTGGGATCATACAGTATTTGTCCTTTTGTGTCTGGCTTATTTCATTCAAAATGATGTCTTCGGGGTTCGCCCCAAGTTGTAGCATGCATCGGAACCTCATTCCTCTGTATGGCTGAATAATATTTGGGTGGTGTATATACCACATTTAGTTTACCCATTCATCTGTTGGTGGACACTTGGGTTGCTCCCTCCTTTTGGCAATTGTGAATAATGCCACTATGAGCATCAGTGTGCAAATATCAGTTCGATTTCCTGCTTTCGGTTCTTTTGGGTATATACCAAGAAATGGGGATCGCTGGATCATATGGTAATTCTACACTTAATTTTCTGAGGAATCACTGAACTGTTTTCTACAGTGGCTGCACTATTTTACATTCCCACCAACAATGTATGATGTTCTCATTTCTCCATATCCCCTCTAACACTTATTTTTCCATTAAAAAAATAATATCCATTCTAGTAGGTGTGTGATGGTATCTCATTGTGGTTTTGATTTGCATTTCCCTGATGGCTAATGATGTTTAGCATCTTTTCATGTATTTATGGGCCATTTGTACATCTTTAGAGAAATGCCTATTCAACTTGTTTACCCTTGAAGTGGGTTGTTCTTTTGTCATTGACTTGTAGGAGCTCTTTATATATTCTGCATAGGAAACCCTTATGAGATATATGGTTTCCAAACATTTTCTCCCATTCTGTGAATTGTCTTTTCACTTGCTTGATAATGTCCTTTGATGCACAAAAGTTTTTAATTTTGATGAAGTCCCCATTTATCTATTTTTTCTTTTGTTGCTCTTGCCTTTGCTGTAAAGTCTAAGAAACCACTGCCTAACACAAGGTCCTGAAGATGTTTCCCTATGCTGTCTTCTAGGATTCTTATAATTTTGGCTCTTATATTTAGTTTTTAAATTCCTTTTGAGTTAATTTTTGTATATAGTATAATGTAGAGGTCCACCTTCATTCTTTTGCAAATGGTTTTCCAGTTCTCCCAGCATCATTTGTTGAAGAGGCTATTTTTCCTCACTGAGTGGATTTGGCATGCTTGTCAAAAATCAATTGGCCAAAATTGTGAGGGTTTATTCTGAAAGGTCAATTCAATGTCTGCCTTTTTGCCAGTACCATGCTGTTTTAACAACTGTAGCTCTGTAATAAGTAGTAAAATCAGGAAGTGTGAGTCCTCCAATTTTGTTTTATTTTTTTCAGAATGGTTTATGGATTATCCTCCCGTATTAATTTAATGATTGGGTTTTCAATTTCGGCAAAGAAGTCTGCTGGAATTTTGAATGGAATTCCACTGAATCTGTATATCACTCAGGGTAGAATTGACATCTTAACAATATTTCGTCTTCCAGTCCATGAACACAGAATATCCTTCCATTTATTTAGGTCTTCTTTAATTTTTTTTCAGCAATGCTCTGTAGTTTTTCATGTATAATCCTTTACACTGTGTTAAATTTATTCCTGAATATTTTATTCTTTTCGTTGCTATTGTAAATGGATTTTTTCCCTTTATTTTCCTCTT
>PVKH010027414.1:0-13016 GCA_004027955.1 Chaetophractus vellerosus | reverse complement strand
TTGACAGCGAACTTCTCCCAGGAACTCATCGAGGACCCTTCATCAGTCTTTCATCGGAGCCCCTGGCTTGCAGCCTGCCGGCGGAACCTGGACTTGTGTATCCCCACGGTCACGTGAGAGACTCTTATAAAATCTTATATTTTTAACAGAGATCTCGTGTTGATTCTGTTTCCCGAGAGAACCCTGACTAGAACAGGTAGAATGTTGTCTATAATTTTAGTCATGCTTTTTCTGATATGCATGTCTCCACACTTTCATATCCAACTCAAATTGTTTAGTTCAAAGTTATCCAAAGAATTTTACTTGGCTATTTATTTTCGTCTTAATGAGATGACACTTTTTCTGTAAAGGCTGATGGTTGTACTAAGAATTTAACCCAGAGGCAGCCTGCACGGTCAATTTCACAGACTATCATCAAGCCAACCCAGGGGTGACACCCTGCTACTCACTTGTGATGCAGTAATAAGAACTTGTTAAAATGTGACCAATTGGCAGTTTCATGGTATTTGGTACTCAAAAACAAAAGGAAGTGGTTTTGTAAGGAAGTGTTTACAATAACATACATATTTAAGTTTCTCATTAATGCGGCAGTTAAATATATTTAGAAATAACTGAATTAGTTTGATGAGCAAGAATTGGTTAGTAATTATTTCACACCTGTGGGCAATCTCACCTATTAGTTACCCTTGCAATATTCCCAATTTATTAAGTTTATAAAACAAGGTGGAAGAGTTGTATAGGGGTCAGGAATCAGCTCCTCAGGTCACAAGTCACAGAATGACTGTGAAATTTGTTTTTATTTACTTTACTCATGATTTGACATATACTAACTGAAAATACTCAGTTTAATAGCAACCAAATTCACCTCAGCTCTATTAAAGGATGGAAAAAGTCATGTTGATTCTAAAACGATTGTGAAAATATTAAGCTCTAAATAATTTAGACATTTTTTAAAAATCCAATAACTTCAGATTATCCTCAATTCTTTACAGACACAATAGCAACAATTTCTAACTTTTTCTCGAACACACAGCAGGAATACACACCTTCCCACCAGGAGCAGCTACTCAACTTTGGGCGATTTTCTACTGGGGGGTCCACACCTCCCTAGAGGATACAAATCAGAAGGAAGGACCAGAGCTTAGCAAAGGCCCAGTGCTGTCGGATGACACCAAATGTTACTGGCCTGTGCTGAAAGCACAGAACGCTGAGCTTATAAATTGGCTGAGGGGCCCTTTGGAGAGCTGAGAAGTACCTTTACCCACCCCTCCTCCCCAGCCCCACCTCCAGGCCTAAAATTCTAAGACCGATTTGCTTAACCTTATAATAAAAATCTCCCTGACAGAGGTAAAATATCTGAGGATTTCTTTAATACATAACCAGTATGCTTGAGTTTATCAGCTCCTTCCCAGACATCACTTGGGGGCCTAGGAATGTTTGAGAGAGCACCTGCCTGGGCACATGCTGCAGTTGAGCCATTTCCCTCTGGGGTCCTGTTGCTTCCCTGGGGTGCTTCCAGGAGGCTGGGCCTAGGTGCTTCTACTCTAGCACCCACAGCGCTCCCTCTTCTCTCCTCCCCTAAAGCACTGGGAATGGGGAGGAGCAGGCGATAAAGGAGAAGGTATATTTTTAGTCTGGGGTAAAGTCTTCCCTGCTGTTATTTCTCACCTAGGCAGGCTGTATTTTCCATAATCTACTTAACAGTCTAGTGATAAGGTTTTGAGAACAAAATCAAGAATTTCTGTTCTCTTACCTTCCACATCCCTGCCCTGAAGAATGAGCGCTAAACAAAAATTCACAATAACACACCCTGTGATAACATAATTCAGCCATAACATCGCTGTGATTAACTCATGTATTAGTCAGCCACAGGGGTGCCTTTTGAAATATACCAAAAATGGGTCAGTCTTTATAAAGGGTATTTATTTGGGGTAGAAGCTTACTTACAGTTACCAGGCCACAAAGTATAAATTTCTTCCCTCACCAAAGTCCATGTGTTGGAGCGAGACAGCTGCCGACGTCTCCAGGGTTCAGGCTTCTGGGTTCCTCTGTTCCCGGGGCTGCGTTTCTCTCCGGGCTTAGTTTCTGTTTCCTCCACAAGTTCAGCTGTAGACCATGAGGCTCTCTGCGCTTTTGCGTCTCTTCACAAGGCCAGCTGTAGACTATCAGGCCAACGGCTCACTTGTCTTCTCCTGGAGCGCTCCTCTCCAACATCAGAACTACTTCTCAAAAATCTGCTTCTCCAAATCTGCTCCTTCTGTCTTTCGTCTGGCCTTTTATACTTGAGACCATACCCACCGAGGGGTGGGGCTCAACGTCCCACTGACCGTGGCAGTTAATGCCTCAATCATGCCCAGATTAGGAGATCAGTCTACAAGCATGATTCAATTTATATTTTTGGAATTCATAATTACATAAAACTGTCAAACCATTACAACTCCAGTTCTCCATCCAGCCCTCATTGTCAAACAAGGATAGGTTAAATCGTGATAAATTCCTATGAGGGGTGCAAGAATGACATGGAAGAGAGCAAGACTGGATGGGAAATTTGCAGGCATCCCCAGATCAGAAAGCAGGAAGCCAGAGGGTATATTTCTGCCAATAAACCTGGACATTTTTTTTAAAATATATTTTTATTGAAGTATATCATTCATACATGAACATGCATAAACAATAAGTGCATAGTAAAGATTGTGAATTTACAAAATAAACATACATAACATCATACAGGGGTCTCACACATCACCCCTCCACCAACACTTTGCATTGTTGTAAAACATTTATTACAAACTATGCAAGAGCATTGTCAAAATATTACTACTAACTATAGTTCCTATCTTACATTTGGTGTATTTTTCTCCCAACCCACCCTATTTTTAAAAAATATATTTTATTACAGAGGTTGTGAACTTGCAAAACAATCATACACATGTAGAATTCCCATACAACACCCTTCACCAAAACACCACACCATGCTGGAACATTTGTTACAGATTATGAGATAATATTATCAGACTATTACCACAACCATGGTCCACATCACGTATTTGGCACATTTTTTCCACACACCTCCTCATCAACACAGTACATCTTTGTCATTGATGCAAGAATATTATAGTATTGCTGTTAACCACAGTCTCTAGGTCACACCAATTGTAGTTTTCCCATGCTTCTCCACATTCCCACCACCCTGCAATAGTAATGTACATCTACTCTAGCTCACAGAAGGACACTCTTGCATTTGTACCCTCAACCACAATTTTCATCCACCCCTGGGTTCACTGTGTTATTCAGAAACCTGGACATTTTTACAATCACTACTAAGGTCCTGGAAGTCCCACCCAAGCACAGGACTCAGAATGCTCCTTGTTAACATTTAAGCTGGAGTGACCTACTACCACCAGGACAGTGCAGCCAGAGACACAGAATTTCTGGCCTGTTAGCTTCATAGATTCAGCCTAGGCAATTCACTAACCACAGTTTAAGCTACTGAATTTCTGAACCCTGCCTTTCCCATTATTTATGGTAGATATTTACTCTATCTGCTTGAATTGGAAAAGGGAAGGGGGAAAATACAGGAATAAAACAAATATATGTTTTTATCTCAAATGATATTCTGCTCCAAAGGAGGCAGAGATAGGACAGCATTATGGCAGTCCAGGTATAGATGGTGCAGCCTGGGGGAGGTGTGACTGAGGGGCAGAATAGAGGGGATGTATTTAGAGGGTTATTTTGGAGTTAGAATCAACAGAACCTGAGATTGGTTAGACACAGTTGCAAGAAACAAAAGGATCAAAAAGGTTTCTGGCTTGTGCATCTGGGCAGATGGTGGTACCATTGATTGAAATAGGGAACACAGGAAGAAGAGGAGGTTTGAGCAGGAGGAATGATGTGTTCAGTTTTGGACCACTGGTTTTGAGATGCCCATGGGACATCTTGGCAAATTTTGAGGACACAGCTGCAAATCAGAAGACGAAGCAGCGGTTGTATTAGAAGTGACAAACTTCTTTTTCTTTGTTCTTGGCTGCCATGGAGGCCTCTTAAAGATGGGCTGACTGATTGGTAATTAAGTGCATTAGAGGGGAGGCATCTATCTCCTGCTGAGTGGTGGTAGACTATTAACACACTCTGCAGTACTCTTTACTCTCTCAAACAGTACATCTGGAAAGTTAAAAGCCAATCCCACATCCATTAGAGTCTGCAAATCAAAATTTGTCATTCAAGAACATGTAGAGTGAAACAAAATGGCATTCAAAGGTGCCATTTTCTGATTAATACATGCTAAGTAATGTCAGAACTCATGTATTAATTTTACTATTCATGAGGCTAACAAGCTGTCTCATTGTCATTGTTCATGAACCAAACTGCCTCACTCAATCCATAATTCTAAACGTAGGATGGGTTGTGCCTGTGTGACACCTTACTGGGGAAATCACAGAAACAATCTATGTTGATACTGATTAATGAAGTCTTCGCTGTATATCGTCTCTCACACCATTAGCTGCAATTGCCCCCACATAGACACAATGCCTGACGAAAAGAACCCCTTTTTCTGAATTTGAAACCCAGTGTAAATGGGAAAATATTTTGATCATGTCTTTATAGGGCAGGGATACCGATATTTCAGTGTTGCAAACCAACCTAAGCTAATTTGGTCAATCAACAATTGCCAGATTAGAACTAAGTAGGATTATCACCTCTACAAACTACCAGATGGATTTTACAATAGAACTCTCAGACCAAATGTTGCCCTGTATACAATTTATTAGTAATCAGGAACAAAACCTGGTTACTCTAAGAGCAGTCCCTGCTCTCTGTCCTCTGGCATTCCAACAAGCATCTTATAAGAAGCATTTCTTCTGATGCAGATCCAATGATATTCTGAGAACAGAATCAGCAAATCTGGTTTAATCAGGTGACATGGTCCTCAATTACATGGGAAACATAGAATCAAATCAAGCTCTTCACTTTGGGTCCTGGTCCAAAAGTGTTTTGGTGCTGGGCCTGTCAATTCTTCTGGTTCACTTATTCAAGGAAAGAGGGGCCCAATAAATCTTTCTAACTAACCACATATTTTAAAAATTACTAATTTACCAATGAAATATTCCTACCATCCCTTACGCTAAATAACAAGTCTTATGATGCAGATTTAGATGTCAAAATTCAAAATACTAGCCATAACCCCCTTAAAATATGGATTCCCAGTTAGGGGACTTTAAGTTCTAATTAACTAACCCCCACCTGGAACATAGATTATCGTTTAAGTATCTCTAAATGTTAATTTAATGCTCCTGAGATGTAGATAAACATCAATTTACATCCATATATATGGCATACTGGAATATTTTAAACTAAAAATCACACACAGATAATATATTTAGGCTCTCATTTTTTTTGTCTAATTCTTGCTTTGATGTTAAAAATAAAAGACTCATAGTATGGGCTATGCTCCAGTTATCTTTTGCTGTTTAACAAACAAACCACCCCAAAACCCTAATGGAGTAAGAAAGCAGCCATCATTATTTGGTTCACCTAGCTACAATTTAGTCAGGGCTCAGTGGGGAGAACAATTCCTCTCTGCTTGACAATATCTGGGGCCTCACTAGGAAATCTCAAATGACAGGGGGCTGGAATCATCCTTTGAACTCACCAGCCTGGAGCCTTGGCCAGGATGAACTGTTGGGCTCAGCAGGAACTGTTGGTCTGTGCTCGATAGGTATTAGGCTTCTGTGGGAAGGATGGCTGTGTTCCTAGAAACAGCATCGTGAGAGGGGACTGTTCCAAGAGAACCAGGTGGAAGTGCCAGACCAGGCCCAGGCTCAGAGATCACATAGCCTCGCTTCCACAGTGTTGTATTAGGGTTTTAGTTTGCTTTGCTGCCGAAAGCAGACACCATAAAATGAGCTGAATTTTAAAAGTGGGAATATATTAGTTTACAAGCTTACAGTTTTGAGGCTGAGAAAAATGTCCAAATCAAGGTATCAAGTGATGCTTTCTCACTGGCTGCCGGTGATCCTGGACTTTTCTGTCACATGGCAAGGCACATGGTAGCAACTGCTGGTCTCTCCCTTCTCTTCCAGGTTTCATTGCTTTCAGCTTCTGGCTTCCGTGGCTTTCTCTTTTCTTCTGTCTGAATTTCATTCTCTTATAAAGGACTCCAGTAAGAGGATTAAGACCCATCCTTGGCCGCACCTTAACTGAAATAACCTCATCAAAAGGTCCTACTTACAATAGTTTTACAGCCACAGGAATGAATTAGCTTTAAGAACACGATTTTATGGGATACGTACAGTTCCAAACCACCACAATTAGTTACAAATGAATCATAAGCCAGTGCAGATTCAAGGGGCAGGAGATTAGATCTCACCTCAAGGTGAGTCACATTGCAGAAAAGCATGTGGATGGGAGATGTTGTGCCCATCTTTGGAAAATACAATCTGCCACAGGCTAGGATAAAAACATGAATAATATATGGTCACTGGGTCTCTAGCCTCAAGGAATTCATAATTTAGTTGTGAAGGCAGAAAATAAACTAATAATTACAATGAAATATAAGATTATAATAGATCAGTGATCAGCAAATTGCATCCCACTGCCTGTTTTTGTAAACAAAGTTTTATTGGAACACAACCATAGTCATTTGTTTTTGTAAACTCTATGGCTGCTTTCATGCTACAGCAGCAGGGTCGTGTCATTACAACAGAGACCATATACCACAAAGCCTAAAACATTTACTTTCTGGCCCTTTACAAAAGAAAGCTTGTCAACCCCTGTAATAGATTCTAATACAATATGTTCTGACAGTATTGAGGAGGGGAAACTAAGTTTTTGTGGGACTTTCAAGGAAGATATGACCAAAAAAAAAGAGTAAAATTTACACTGATTTTTATTCAATGATCTATTCATATTTGCTTAAACTGAGGAAATAGTTAAGGCTGTTTACAGGGATATGGAAAGTGCTACTAAATGCTCATCCAGGCGAGGGTTGTGGAAGGGGCATTTTAGGCAAAAGGCTTAACGCCCATAGCACTTACCTCAGGAAATGAAAGAAGGTGTTATGTTCAGAGAAACAGAGTCAGTGCTCCTGGACAACGTGGTGGATAGTCCAGAGAGGAGATGAATGAGAGGTCATATGAAGCCAAGAAATATGAAGTTTGAAGCATGGAACCTGAAAACTATTAAAGATACTATCGGAGGAACAGAGATGAAGACTGGACTGAAGCAAGGGAAGTAAAAATGCAGAAGCAGGGTTATGCCCTGATATTCATAGAGCTCCTTCCTTCACTTCTTTAGATATCTCTTACTTTGTTATCTTATCAGAGAATACAATCAACTTATCTAAAATGGAAACCTCCCCCTATCATTCTTTGTACCCTCACACTGCTTGATTTTTCTTCCTAGCACTTTATACCGCCTGCCAAATTATATATTTATTGCTTTTCCCCTTACTAGATATAAGTTCCACGTGTATGGATTTCATCTGATTTATTAGTTGCCATCACCCTAGCACAGAGATCAATACCTGACAAACAATAGACCCATTTATTGAATGAATGAGTGAATGAATGAATAAATGCATGAATAGAAAAATGTCAAAGAACACAGTGGAAACAATTCAGAGATAAATCAGATGTGGGAGGTGGGAAGGGGAAAGCACTGAAGATCAAGGATTGCTCCAGTTTAGCTCAGTTAGCTGGTTGGATGCTGATGCCATTACCCAGAAGAAACAGCACAGGTATGGCAATGAGGCATTGGGTGGGGAAACTGTGAGTTTGGTTTTGAACACATTGACTTCAAGGTGCCTGTAAAACCTCCCAGAGGAGCTGTTCAATAAGTAGCTGGAAATATGGATATGAAGTTTAGGGGAAAGGAAATGAGCATGTAGATTTGAGATCACTTGAGTATAGATGATAGGTGAGGTCACAGGAGGATATGAGATTCTCCAGGAGCAGACATAAAGTAAGAAGAGGACTGATGACTGTACTTAGGGGGAGGAAGCAGGCCTTTAGGGGGCTGGTAGGGGAAAAGGACTCAAGGAACCCTCAGAGGGGGCAGTCAGTGAAGAAGTTCACTTGCCAAGTTAACGAAGGGAGTATATTTTTAAGAGAAAGAAAGCCAACAATTTCAGAAGCAGCAGAAGGCTTTTGATAGCAGGACTACTGAGGAGCACCTGAGGATAGTTTCTAGAATGTTCCCATGGCATTTTATACAATTTAGAGAATTTGTTGTAACTTCTGAAATTTAAGTTGCCTTTTAAATTTTTTTCTGCTAGCCTTAGAGAAATAAGATTCATAGACCTAGAGACAAAAATTCTATTTCTGCAGATGACAGCCTCTCTGGTCTCTAAGAAAAGATAAAGCTGTGGTAAAGTGGAATATTAATACAAATCATTTTAATAAAACATAACTACAACTACCCAGGGCTGATCATGAGGATGGGCACTAATTGGCTAATGAACTTCTGTTTTGGGTAATTAACAAAGATAATATGGAGTCATCGTTTTGAGTATGAATTACAGACACTAAAAGATTTGCTTCAGTCATTAACTAAGTAAACAAGGCATTTCAAGGGAGTTAGCAGTGAGCTCTTGGTTAAAGGTGGTATAATTATCTCTGAACTTCAACCTGTGGTTTCCATTCCCTCTCCTCTGTTTTCTCATAGCCACCGTCACCTCAATATGACTTCTTTCCCCACTCCCTGAAATGGTTCTCTCCTCATCAGGACCGAACACCTCCTGAGTTCGATGGCCGGTTCAGCATTTTCATCTGCTGCTTCTGACCTGGTTGAGCACCATCCACTTTCACACTTTCTTGAAGAGCTCTACTCTTTTGGTTTCTCTGATAACAGGTTCTCCTGGTCCTTCTCTCTCTCCATCTATTCCTTCTTTATTTCTTTGAATGGACAGATTTCCCTTCTTCTTCTGGCCCTGACTGTGGTGGTCTTCTAAAATTCAGTCTTCATTCTTCAGTCCTTCGCCTACTATACTCATCCTTGTTTCTGCTACCTCTCTGTTCTCCTACAGTTTTTTAACTGGTCTTATAGTGCATACCTTCTTTGAATATTATTGTTATTCAGAACATTAGCAGATATAGCGATATACAAAATATTACACACGATGTATTGGTAAGTGCCAATATAACGTAGTGGTCAGTTTAGAATAGGAGTTAGAATAAGGAGTTGCAGAGAACAACCGGACTTAGAATACATAAAGCATTCTGAGAAAGAATACCTGAGGATTATCTAAGGAAGATATTGGACATTGCCTAATTCAGATAAAGAACATTTCCAGAGCAGTTCAATTAAGAGGGCACTAACTTAGAGGAAAATTATCTTAAAAGTAGATAGCTAACACATTGGGACACAATGCTAGGTGCTCATTTACATTCATTAAAGAGGCAGTGAAATTAGAGCCAATTAATGCTATTTCTACAATAGAATTCATCATAGAGATTAAAAATTCAGTACTTATTTCACACATGTCCTTTAATATGAAGTTAATTCATTTAATATTATACATACTTATTTTGCCACATGTTTAAAGTTTATCTTTTGTCTGCTTTTAAATAAAGATTTGTAGGTCTTTATTTAAATCTTAAGAATCAAAGTATAAGTATAAATTAGACATTTACACGATTACCAAATTTTCAGTTATTCCTCTCAAATAACTAGGCTTATCCTGCAACTGCTATTAGTAAAACCTTGAACTGAGTTAAAATATTTGTCTGTTAAATGAAAACATGGTGGATAAAGTCAGCAAAACCAAGTTAAAAATAAACTTGAGCTCCCAAAACAATAAATGATGTTAAAGATGTTGGCCCTTCAGATTCTCACCTTTCCCAGCTTTCTCATTTCTACCAAGAGTACCAGTATTTTCCTGGTCCACAGGCTTGACACCTTAGGGTTGCCTTTGCCTCTGCCCACTCCTTTCCTATTCATCTCCAACCCGGCAACAAGCTCAATTACTCCTGCTTCATTTTCAGAGCCAGTACCTGGTCTAGGCCCTGAGCACTTCACCATGGAGAGTGAAATGGATTCTGCACTTGTCATCCTCTTCCAAACTCTCACTACTGCACTTATTCTCACAGATCTATCTTTCTGTGTGAGTACCTGACTTCCCAGTGTAAGAGAACACAAAGGGTTCCTCTTGCCTGTCATATGAAAACCAAAATAAGAATCCCAGCTTCAGTTTCTTCAATTATAAAATGGCCGTGCTGGTCTTTAGGAGTGAATTTCAAACTTTTTGGGCAGCTCCACACATAAAACAGAGTAAAGTAGCACTGCTCAAATGAAAATGGACAAAGGAAACAGACCCTTTCCACTCCCACCACTGCCCCTTTCCCCTGCCCAGTTAGCATCCACAGGTTATAAATCACTGACCTAGAAGTTCTCCAAGTCCCTTTCTTGTAGCTGTAATGTTCCAGAATTCTCTCCAGAACTTGTGTGTTGATGCCCTCCATCAAATGATCCTGCTTTCCATTACCAAGCTCAGATTTCAGCATACCCTCATAGGGTAGAGAATACAAGCTCAAATGCCCATGGGCAGGGTGGCGATTGAGGCAATCCACAAACCTCACCTAAAGGATTTACAGGTTCAGTGTTGACAGATCTTTCAGTTTATCAAAAGAAGCCCAAAAATCTGAATCTCTCTTTTAATATATAGAGATTTTAAATGTTGGTAGTCAACTTGAATTTATGTGTAACTCTGTGTAGGTCAAACAAAACATGTTCACAAGCTCAGATCCTACTTGAGAGGCAGCAGTTTGTAACCTTACTGTTTAATGCCCACCCCAATCACTCCTACCACTGTTCCCTTTTCCTCACCAGGAAAGTGTTTCCCATTTCATCTTCCCAGCCAAGCATAATGCTCCTTACAAGACACTAGGTTCAAGGCCCTTCCCTTTCAGGAAGTCTTCTGTAATTATTTGACATCATGATGATCTCCACATATTACTCTTAATTCCTTCTACATTTAATGTTCATAGATCGCATGGGCAACATTACACTAAATTTATGATTTTTTAAAATTGCTCTCAAAATGTTATCTATTTCATCTCTCAAATAATAATTAAGGTCTTACCTGCAGAGATGGTCGGTCACTGTTCAGCCACATGTACTGACAAATTACTTCAGAAATTAGAGGACACACGTTCAGTCTCAAATGGGCCATGAGTCAAGGACATTACCTTGGGAAGGTCACCAAACATTTCTGGGCTGGAGTTTCTGTAAAACAGGTTAGAACTACTGTGGCTAAAAACTAAAACTTATCAACTGCTCACCAAATGCCAGGCATTGGTTCTAAGAACTTTATATATATATATTCATTTAATCCTTAAAACTTTATCAGGTAGGTTCTATTATATAGAATAAACTCAGACCAGAGAGGGTGGTGGGAATGTGAAGAAGCATGGGAAAAACAATTAATGTAACCTACGGACTATAGTTAACAGCAATACTGTAATATTCTTGCATCAATTCTGGAGATGTACTGTGTTAATAATAGGGGGGAATGGAAAAACTGCCAAATGTACGCTATGGACCATAGTTAGTGATAATAGTCTGAAGATATTATCTCATAATCTGTAACAAATGTCCCACAATGGTTTGGTGTGTTGGTGAGGGGGTGTTAGATGGGGATTCCACACATGTGCAGGATTGTTTTATAATTTAACAACTTCTCTAATAAAAATATATTTTAAAAATTCTATGATTCTACTTTTTCTTAGGCCATTTTGACCATTTTTAAGTGTACAATTCAGTGGCATTAATTACATTTACAATGTAATCATCAACACTAAACATTACCAAAAACTTTTTATCACCCCAAACAGAAATTCTGTACTCATTAAACAATAACTCCCTTTCTTCTCCAGCCACTGGTAACTTCTAATCTACTTTCTGCCCCTACACATTTGCTTATTTTAGACATTTCTTGTAAGTGGAATCATATAATATTCTTCCTTATGTGCTTTGCTTATTTCACTTCACATAATGTTTTCATGGTTCATCCATGTTTTAGCATATACTAGAACTTCATTCCTTTTTATAGCTGAATAATAATCCATTGCATGGCATATACCACATTTTTCTTATCCATTCATCTGTTGGTGGACACGTGGGTTGTTTCAGCTTTTGGCTATTGTGAATAACGCTGTCACAAACATTTGTGTACAAGTATCAGCTTGAGTCCCTGTTTCAGTTCCTTTCTGTATATGCCTAGGAGTGGAATAGCTGAGTCATATGGTAATTCTATGTTTAACTTCTTGAGGAATCACAAAATTGCTTTCCATAGCAGCTGTATCACTTTCATTCCCAGCAACAATGCACAAGAGTTCCAATATATCTGTATCCTCTCCAACACTTGTTATTTCCCATTTTAAAAATAATAATCACAATCCTTGTGGGTGTGAAATGGCACCTCACTGTAGTTTTGATTTACATTTCCCAAATGGCTAGTGATACAGAGCATCTTTCCATGTACGTATTGTCATTTGTATATCTTCTTTAGAACAATGTCCGTTCAAGGCCTTTGCCTATTTTTTCATTGGGTGGTTTGTCCTTTCGTTGTTCAGTTCTAGGAGTTCTTTATATATATATTCTAGATATTAAGCCCTTTCCAGGTATAGGATTTGCATCTATGATTCTGCTTTTAAAATCATCCTCAGCACCTCTTTTTATAATGACACAATAAGGACCCAATAAATGTTCGTTAAAATGAGTCAGTTAATTTCAGTTTCATTACTCTGATGGCCTGTCAGGTTGTTTAAGTGTCGTAGACTAGATTTGACTGAGACCATATTTCACAGGTCACTAGTTATGGATTCTAATCACAAAGACTCTCAAGCACTGACTGGGCCATGAAATGCCTTGTCTACATTTTATCTTTGTCTTAATGACAGGAATTTGACACTCAGTTTGGAAAGCTAGAAGTACAAAATCAAGGTGTTAGCAAAGCCACACTTTCCACCTGAAGTTGTAGAATTCTGGTGCCAACTTGCCGCAATCCTTGGCGTTCCATG
>PVKH010027413.1:0-13020 GCA_004027955.1 Chaetophractus vellerosus | reverse complement strand
AAAAAAAAAAAAAAAAAAAAAAAAAAAGAGAAGGTGTTGGTTACAGTCTGTGCATAAAATACAGGATTCCCATATATGTCATCCCACCACCAACACCTTGCATTGGTGTTGAACATTTGTTACAATGGATGACAGCACATTTTAATATTTGCACTATTAATTAAAGTCCATTGTTTAACTCAGGGTTATAATTTTAATATACACTGAATTTTCCAGGAATTCAACTACTATGTAAACTGAAGGAATTCTGCACTTTTATTTTGTTCAGAATTTTACCCAGAGTGGCTTACAGTTAACCAGAAAATCTCATCACCGATGGCCTCACTACTCATGGTATTTGAGTTGCCAATATAAGCACACCTGTTTCAGCCTGACTTTATAGCTGTTGCGCTAATGGTGATTCTATGCTCAGGACAAACTATCTGACTACTTTTTATCACTTCTCATGTAGTTTTGCTTTAGTTCTTTAAATAGTGAAATGTATATTACTTTTATTATGAATTACTTTTCTTTAGTACTTATATATTAACTAAAGCATTATAATGATTTAGCAATCTTTTTTTTAAAGATTTATTCCCCCCGCCTTTCTGCTTGCTCTTGCTGTGTGTCCATTCCTGTGTTCCTCTCTGTCCACTTTGTCTCCCCCGTTGCGGCGACGTGCCGAGACTGGTCACCGTGCAGGCGGCTTTGCCCCGCTTGTGGGCGGCTTCTGCTTCCATTCACGGCTGGCTCCGCTTCAGTTCGCAGGTGGCTGGCTGCACTCCGTTCGTGGGCGACCTGCCCTGCCTGTGGCGGCTTTGCCCTGTCCGTGGCAGCTTTTTGCCCTGCCCACGGCGGCTCCGCCCACCCACGGCAGCTTGCCCTTCTCAAGGGGGTCTACTCGCTAGGAGAGGTCCCCAGGAACCGAACCTGGGGCCTCCCATGTGGTACACCGGCGCCCTATCCACTGGGCTATACGGCCGGCCCAATTTAGCAATCTTGTAAGACGGTAGATTATGTGATCTCTAGACTTTATTTCAGGGTATCAAAGCACTGTTCAATATTTGTCATGATAGGAGGCAGTGCTTAGATAATCAAGAATCAGCTTAAAGAGAAATGAATAATTAATTCTTCTTTATTAGAGACCAGTTCTCCTGATAATCTGAACCTTACTGTTGCTATCTCTTTTATCCTTATACAGAGCAGAAAGTACTTATCTTTTATTTCTCTTCAGTTTCTTCCATAAATATCGTTTTTCAAAGATGTTCATCATTGTGAAATAACCAAAAGGCAGGGGTCAGAGGGTCTTACAATTAAAATGCTACACTGAATATTTATCCTTAATTTATCACTTGTTTTACAAATTAACTGTAGCAAATTTCAAAGTAGTAAAGATAGCACAATTGGTCAAAAGGTTTAGACTATAAATTATACGAGAAAGATCAAATTGCTAAAATGTGTCATTTGTTTTCCAAAAAGACTACATACGTTAGAAAAAATATCTTGTATGGAACTGACAAAGAGAGAGGCTACATTCATGTAATAGCATTTAGAAATTAAACAAAGAGTGGTTGAAAATAGCATTGAGAATGGAATGCTCAAAGAATAGTATAGGAGGGATGAAAACATTACTGTATCTACTGTCTTGTTTAATCCCCTCACTTCTTATGATAACTCCGATTTAAGTGTTCCTTACAAGTCTGCCTGTCTACACTCCTCTTGATCTTAGTGTTGAGGTTTTTTTTTCCAGGCAAAAATATGCTAAATTATGCTAATGATCAGCAGCCAAAAATCCTGATGTTTACTTTGGCAGATGTACACTACTCTGCAGAGGTGCCTCATTAAAAAAACAAAAACAAAAAACAATTTATTGAAGTATATCATTCATACATGAACATACATAAACTATAAGTGTTCAGTAAACATTGTAAACTTACAAAACAAACATGTATAACATCATACAGGGCTCCCACACATCACCCCACCACAAATACTTTGCATTATTGTGAAACATTTGTTAACAAATTATGAAAGAGCATTGTCCAAGTATTACTACTAACTATAGTCTGTATCTTACTCCCCTATACTTTTTTAAAAAATGATTTATTTATTTATTTACTTTTATCCATTTTCCCCCCTCTCCCCCCACTTTTGCTGTTTTTGTGTCCATTTGCTGGGCAACTCTCTGTGTCCGTTTCCTGCCCTTTCTTCTCATCCTTCTCCTCCTGTCTTCACTGGGATTCGATCCTCGGATGTGGGGGAGAGGCCTCCTACTGCCTGCGCCACCTTAGTTTTTCCCCACATCTTGTCTTGGCTCTCCCTTATGTCACTCTCCTTTACGTCATCATCTTGCTGCATGGCTCGCGGGGCCTGGGGCCTCACCCATGCGTGGAGCCTGATGGCTCACCTCCTCGCTTGGTGGTGCACCTGCGCATGGGGCCTGAAAGCACACCTGCACACAGGGCCTGGCGGGGCTCACCCACTTGCGGGGCCTGACGGCGGTGCCTCATTTTTTATGCAGTGGATGTCTCAAAAAGTTAAATGTAAATATAATTTCTGTAAATATAATTTTTTAAAAGGGAGAAGTTGGTTATGTATCTCTTCAACAAATCCTTGAATAAAGTGAAGAATTCTTTGGGAAAGCAAATAATCTTTCTTGAAATAATATTACACACACACACACAGATCAGATTTGAATAAAATGGTTTACTGGTATAGTATGATGGACAGTCTCAATGAGGTACGTTATCACCAAAGATAATGTTAGAAGAATTTCTTGGTCAGCCATTCACTATCATAATTTTTGCTAGTCATTTTATTTTACATGGTCCTAGAACAAAAAGTCACGGAACAATTTTAACCATCTATGCCTAATTTACATCTTAGAGTCTGGTTTTCAATAGGGAATATCACTGTTCACAAAGTCACCTTTGAATATGAAAGATCATTTTTGTACCTTTGTTTTGGGGAGGAAAACTAGCATGTGCCTCCATTCTTCTACTGACCCCCCCCCCCAATAAAAGAATGCTTTTTTAAAGCAAAAGGTAATGAATAAGCTTTATACATTTCCTATGATGAAGGAGGAAAGGAAAAAAATCTAGGAAGATATAAAACACATTAATTTTAACAGCATAAAATGTCTATGATACTTTCAAAATGACAAGACTTGATTTTAAAAATTGATCTTTAACAAGAAAAAGAAGTATAGGCAATTAAGAAGTAATGAAGACCCTGTCAATATAGCTATGTTGATAATAACAGGTAAGGGAATTCTTGAGAAAATCTAATATATAAAAATCAGGAGGTCTGTAATATGCATTATTGAGTCCCAGTGGGATTAACTAATGAATTTATGAGCTCACCAGCAGCTATTTTTAGAAAGTTATAAAGAATCAGAGAAATACCAGAGCACTGAAAAATAATGTGCCTTCTAAAAAGAAATAAAACTATTTTAAAATGAATTCTAGAGCTTCTAAGGATAACATCATTTAAAAAAACCCAGAAAAATATAAACTTACCAATGTTTGAACAGAGAAAGGCTCCTGATGGAGACTCTCCAGGACAGATTGGACAAGTGTGAGACCAGGAAGCAGTCATACTGGGGGGCAGTGAAGGGAGGCAGGGAGTGGGGGCATAGGGACATGGGGATGCTCACAGAGATTTGTGTAAGGGAAATGACAAATGCAGCTCAGTAAACATGTGGCATTGCCTTGTAAATTACCTGTGTAAGATATGGGCAAGTTTCTTTCCACTGCTAACACTGTGTTACAATCTGTGGAAGCCCAGTAGGTCCGGGGCCCTGGCTTCCCCTCCCTTAGGGAAACTCAGCCTGCAGTAAGCAGCTGCCTGCATGCCCCAGGATACAAGTTAAAATATAACAAACCTCTGCATGGGAGAACAATGTACAAATGGTATCCTGGACTGTAATGTTCTCCAGACTGTACAATTCCTTCCTACAATAACATCACCAGACCCCATTTATGTAAGTCTGTTAAGAAATGTCTTTGTTCTAAGATCCTATATATTGCCCCTCATTTTCTCGCCTCTTTTCGGAGTGCTATCTTCATTCTCTGGACCACCACCATCAGAAAGAATCTCTCCAGTCCGCAAGTCCCAATAAATAAAGCTCATGTCTGACACCTTGCTGAGTGCGCCCTTCAGTCTTGCCTCTGCCCATGCGAGCCCTTCAGGAGCTGGGTTGCAACACAAGCCCATTAAGGCTGGTATTGTATTGAGACCCTAAAGGCAAGAAGTCAGACTTGACCAGAGGTAACAGACAGGTTGAAACAAAGATAAAATCTCCGGTAGGCACTTTTGGATCCTTTGCAGCTTCTGGAACAGCCGGTCCCTGCATTCAGCAACTTTTCTGCCAAATGTTTCTCCTCTATGCATTGAGGGCAGTGGGAAGGTTAGGGGGTGGCTTAAGACCCAGGGAGACAACTCTGAGCTGGAAAAGACAGCCTCTAGTAATTGTGGGTCTCTGACATTGAACCTGGAGGACTGATCAAAACTTGTCTAATCAATAAAAAAATAGACATTTTAAAAACTTATTTCAATTGCCTATCAAACCCAGACACCTAGTGTAGAAGTACTTTTTTTCCTGATTTTAATTATTTTTAGATTTATTATTTTATTTTCTGCTTTTTTGTCCCCCCACCCCCCACTGTGGTGACGTGCCGAATCAGCTTCACCAGTGAGCGGTGGCCTTGCCCACTTGCGGGCGGCCTGCCCCGCTTGCGGGCTGCTCTGCCCTGCCCGCGGGTGGCTCCACTCTGCTTGCAGGCAGCTCTGCTCTGCCTGTGGTGGCTCTGCCCTGCCCACGGCGGCTTTGCCCTGCCCGTGGTGGCTTTTGCCCTGCCCACGGCGGCTTTTGCCTTCTCAAGTGGTCCGCCAGCACGGAGAGGCCCCGGGGACCGAACCCAGGGCCTCCCATGTGGTAAACTGGTGCCCCATCCACTGGGATATACAGCCGGCCCCTAATTATTTTTAAAAACATTTTTATTGTGGTTATATACATATATAATAAAAATTGCCACTTAACCATTTTTAAGGCTGTAATTCAGTGACATTAATTATGTTTACAGTGTTGTGCTACTATTATCACCAACCTCTCCTAAACTTCATCAACCCAAACAGAAACTCTGTACCCATTAAGCAAATAACTCCCAATTCTCTCCACCCCCTACCACTGGCAATCTCTAATCTACTTTCGTCTCTATGAATTTGCTCATTCTATATATTTTATATAAATGGAATCATATATTTGTCCTTTTTTGTGTGGCTTGTTTCACTTAGCATAACATTTTCAAAGTTCATCAATGTTGTAGCAAGTATTAGGATTTTATTTCTTTTTATGGCTAAATAATATGGTATTTTCCCTATACACAACATTTTGTTTATGTATTTGTAGATGGACATTTGGGTTCTTTCTACCTTTTGATTATTGTGAATAATGATGCTATGAACATTGGTATACAGATACATGTTTGAGTCCCTGCTTTCTTTTAGTATATACCTAGGAGTAGAATTACCAGGTAATATGGAAGCTCTATGTTTAACTTTTTGAGGGATCTGATTTTAATTCTTGTCTTTCCTCACACACTACTTTCACTTGGATTCCTGTTGCCACAAAGCCTGGCTTCCAGGGATGTACTGTTTCCCTTTAAAACTCTAGCCCTCTTTTACTAGCTTTCCCTTTGTATAAGTGAGATGGGCTGTCATTTTCAAAAATAACTTTACCAGGGATTGTAAGAAAATATAGCACTAAGCAAGAGAATGCCAAAAATGATAAAATAGTTATTTCCATAAGTACATGTTTCTGATCCTAATATTCCCAAAACAATCAGCTTTACTGGGCCCCACATTCCTTTACCCTATTCCTTTACCCTAAAATACTTTGTCCAAGAGGGCTTTACAGTAAGATTTCTTTTATCCCAGCTTCCCTGTCTGTTCTTAGCTAGGCACCTATGGCTGCCATTTTGACTCTGCATGCATGTATCTCTGTGTGTGTGTGAGGGTTGGGATGGTAGGGGAGGAGAGGGAGAAGGAGAGAGAGATTGAAAGAGGGAAGAGGGATTGGCAGGTCAATAGAAAGTAGAGAGAGAGGGAGGGAAATATTTAGCAAAATTCTTTCCTTATTTAAAAACAAAATAAATCCGAATCTTCTGGGGTCTTCCTCCCTCAACCATGCATTTTTTTTTTTTTTCAGGAACAGATTTGGAGACCTGCTCTAAAGGATATATTATGTGGGCAGATGGTCTTTTCCAGAGTGCCTGTGACTGATTAACTAATTTGTACAATCATACATGCATTTACTGGAGGTCAGGCACTGTTTCTAGGTGCTGGGATGCAGTGGTAAGCAAGATATGTGTCCTATGGTGTACACTGTAGTGGGAGATGACAGACAATAAACAAGCAAATGAATGAACATGATGATTTCAGAAAGTGAGAAGTACAATGAAGAAAATACAATAGGGGGACGTAAAGGGAATGAAGAAGAGGGGAGCTGGGTGGTATGGGAAGGAGAGAGGTGGTCATCAATCTAGATTGGGTGGAGTAGACTGTTGGTCTGAGACTTGAATGACAAGAAGGAGCCATATGAAGATCTGAGGCAGAGTGCCGCAGGCAGAGTTCCGGAAAAGCAAGTACAGAGACTCTAGTAAGGAGAGAGCTTGTCAGCTGAGGAGTGAAGGGAGCAACTGGAGCATGATAGGTGAGGGAGAAAGTATTAGAAGAGGATTCAGAGAAAGGTGAGTAATCACGCAACCAGTCTCTCAAGCCTGGTGAAGTTTGGATTTTATTACAAGTGCAATGGATTTGCTGTTTGGAGGGTTTTAAGCCGGGGAGAAATAGTCTGTATTTGCATTTTAAAAGAGCACAATGGCTGGTGGACAATGGATACCTCTTCCTCAGCTCAAAAATATTTGGTGGTTCCCCATTATCTGTCAAATTAAGTAGAAATTCCTTAATTTGGTTTAAAGCCTCCCCCGTCATTCTCTGGCTCCAGAATTCTTCTCTTCTATGAGTACCCCCTATCCTTCCAGGCCCAAATTAACTGACATTCCTTAAACCTTTCTAAATTCTTAAGACCTCTCCCTTTAGTAAATCTCCTTAGTTTCTTAACATATTCTGTCTTGAATTTCTGTATTTATCTTGTTGTGCCTATAAAATTATAAAGTGATGCCAGGCCCCAATCTTCTAAAGACAAATCCCAGGTACTAGGCATCTGTGATTCTAGTGATTCTGAAGTCCAGAAGGGGTTGAGATTACTATTGTACAATTTTTGAGGGCAGGGACCAGACTTAACTCATCTTCATAACTGATTGATAACATAGCAGCTGATGAAGTGTATGCTAGCTTTTACAATTAAGAAATAAATTCCTCTAAAATTGGAATATACTGGCAGTTGAATACTATAGCTAAAGCTGAAGGAAGTAGTGTTTTTCTTGCCCTCTCAACACATTGTTTAGGCAGGCCCAGGTGATTCACAGTTCATTAGCAACAAGTTGACAAGCACAGACAGATACTTAAAGTATCTTCTAGATCTCTTTAGCTAAAACATTGTGCTTATCTAGTAAATATAATTTACTAGCATCAAAAGGCGTTTAGGAAAATGTCAGAACTGAGAAATCTCAGAGTGTCAAACTTTAACTGTATAAAAGATTGTATTCCCAAGATGTAGGTAAAATTTAGATGTAGAAGAAACACATCAAATATAAATTAGTAAAGATCTGTGAAGAAGCTTAGATAGAATTTAGTCCAACAGTCCCATTTCACAGGTGAAAAATCTGAAGTCCAGAAGGGCTGTCACTAGGCCAAAGTTTTGCAGTCATTTTACCTTAAGGTATTTACAAACTGGTTAAGTACTGAGCTAGTAACAATTTTCAGAAGACATTATCTATTTGCTTTAAGATCCAGTTCAATATTTACTTCCTCTAATAAGCCTTCTTTCTGAACCCTACCCCATATCAACTACTCCCTTATTTCCTTGCATTGTTCAAAGCATTGTATATATAGTTTGTACTATATTATCAAATACTTGCTTTGTTTTCACTGGATATGTCATATATGAAAAATTCCTTGTTTTATTTCCAATTCCTTTGGAGTTAATGCCTCAAAAGTGTTTATGCCAGAAATCAGAGTTAAGGCTTAGTAAATGTTTGCTGTATAAACAACTATCCTCAACAGAATTCACCAGAAAATTGTTGTTTAATGAATACTATTAAAAATAACACAGATTTGCATGGTTTTTCACACTATTTTGATGATAATTTCCATTTTACAATTAAGAAAATGGAGGCAGACAGAAGATCATGGCAGTAAAAACTTGTGAATATACAAAGCAAAGTGCTACTGGCATTTTGAATACACTGATGACTTATTCTATAAACTTTTAGATGTGCAGCATCATTTTTTACTTGCTTTATGAAACTTTCAATTGTTTTGCAGCCAAGGAGGAGGAAGAAATCTGGTGTCTGAATAACTATGAAAGATTACCCCAGTCATTTAATGATTTACAATTTTACGGAAGCCTTTAGATCAACTGGGGAGAAATATCTTTAAAATGCTGAGTCTTCCAATCAATGAACATGGTATATCTCACCATTTATTTAGATCTTCTTTAATGCCCTTCAATGAAGTTTTATTATTTATAGTTAAACTTTGTATTTTGAGATAATTATACATTCACATGCTATTTTAAGAAATAACGCAGAGATTCCATGTATCCTTCATCCAATTTTACTCAATGGTAACATCTTGCAAAAATATAGTACTATAGCACAACCAGAATATTGGCAATATTAGTCAAGATACAGAAAATTTCCATCACCACCACGATCCCTCATGTTACCTTTTCTAACCACATCCACTTTCCTCTCCCCTAACCCTTCCCTAAACTCTGGAATCCACGAATATGTTCTCCATTTCTATGATTTTTTCATGTCAAGAAGTTTATATAAATGGAATAATATAGTATTGTGACAGTTTGAAGCTTTTTGTGAATCCCAGAAAAGATCATGTTCTTAAGGCTAATACATTCCTGTGGGTATGGGATCCTTTGATTAGACTGGATTCAGGTGGGGGTCTTTGATTGTAATACTTCAGTGAAATGTAACCCAGGGTACATCTTGGTTCTCTTGATGGAGTCATTTATAAACAGAGGACTGAAAGCAGAGACACACAGAGAAAAAGCTGCAGAGACAGAGAGAAAGGAATCCAGGAGCTCAGAGAGGAACCTGGGAGAGAGGAAGGCACTGGCAGAGAAACCAGAAGCTGAAGCAATGAGACCTGGAAGAGAAACAGATGCCTCCGTATGCCTTGCTATGTGGCAGGAGTTCAGGATCGCCAGCAGCTGACCTTCAGTGAGACAGCATATCTAATGATGCCTTGATTTGGACATTTTCACAGCCTCAGAGCGGTAAGCTTTTAACCTAATATATTCCCATTATAAAAGCCAACCCATTTCTGGTATATTGCTCCCAGTGGTTTTAGCAAACTAAAACAGTAATGTAACCTTTTGGGAATGGCTTTTTTCCCCCATTCAGTTTAATTTTCTGGAGGTTCATCCAGGTTGTGGTGTGTGCGAATAGTTTGTTCCTTTTTATTGCTAAGTAGTATTCCATGGTATGGATGTACCACTGTTAGCATAACAATTCATGTGTTGAAGGAAATCTGGGTTGCTTCCAGGTTTTGGTTATTATAAGTAAAGTGGCTATAAACACTCAAAAACAAGTTTTTGTGCAGACATAAGTGTTCATTTCTCTGGGTTAAATGCCTGAGTGCCATTGCTGGGATGTATGGTAGTTATATGTTTAGTTTTTCAGGAAACTGCCAAACTCTTTTCCAGAGTCACTGTACCATTTTATATTCCAACAAGCAAAGTGTAAATGTTACAGTTTCTCTGCATCTTTGCCAGTAGTAAGTCTTGAAATTGGATAATCTGATTCCTCCTACTTTATTCTTCTTTTTCAAAATTGTAGTGACAGTTTGAATTTTGTGAATTCCATAAAAGATTATGTTCTTGAGCTAACCCGTTCCTTTGGGTGTAGGGCCCTTAGATTGCATTAAATTCAGTTATGAGATCTTTGTTTAGATCACTTGATTAGATCACTTTAGGGCTTTTGATTGGACTATGTCACTGAGGCGTGACCCAGGTTGGGTCTCTGCTGTCTTGCTGGGTCTTATGTAAGCTGAGATTTGCAAACAGAAACAGAAAAAGAAGACACACAGAGAAAGGGGGCTCTGCCATTTTGACTCTGCCATGTGAGAGAGAGGGACCCTAGAGTGAGACCAGCATACCCATCATCTTGTCTTGCCATATGGCAGGACTCCAGGATCTGCTAGCAGTCTACCTTTGGTGAGAAAGCATCCCTGGTGATTCACTGATTTGGACATTTTTGCAGCCTCAGACCTGTAAGCTTTTATTCCAAATAAATTCCCTTTATAAAAGCCAACTCATTTCTGGTAATTTTGCATCAGCAGCCTTAGCAAACCAAGACAATTGTCTTAAGTGTTCAGATTCCTTTGTTTTTCCCTATAAATTTTAGAATAATATTGTCTATATCTATAAACAATCTTGCTGGGATTTTGATAAGAATTGTATTAAACCTGTATATCAATTTGGGGAGAAATGACATCTATATTATGGTGAGTCTTTCAATCTATGAACATGATATGTCAGGTAGCTTTATAGTTTAGTACTCCATATTTGTTGGTGGTACTATATAAGTGGATCTTTTATTTACTTTTAACTGCTTGTTGCTGGTATATAGAAATACCACTGATTTTTGTATATTGATTTTGTCCTTGATAAATTATCCTTTAAGTCCTAAAATTTTATCTGTAGGTTTGAATTTTCTATGTAAACACTCATTGCACATGTGGTGAGAGGCTGAATATACCAATGGACAATAACCAGGAAACTCTGGCCCACACTACCTGTAGCAATCAGTCCAGGAAACTGGCCACTATCTACAGCACAATCCCCGTAACAATCGATTTCAAATAGACAGGACTGACCAATAACTGACAGCTTCCCTAATTTTTGACCTGTTTCTAACTCAAGACAAACTGGAGAAAGCAAACATGCACCCCAAACCAATCATAAATCCCTGTTGCTAGGTAGCTCACCTCCAGCTTCCTCATGCCAACAGCCTCCAATCAGGGCATACTTGAAGTCTTCCTTTTCCACACTATAAAGTCTCACCTGTCTTTGAGTCTTTGCCAAACACAAAGGATAGTCACTAACTCCTTACCATAGGAAGCGCTGAATAAATAGTTTTTGTTTGTTTCATTTGGGTGTTCATTGTTTCCACAATGAATAATTTCAGTTTTACTTTTTACTCTTTGAGTCTTATACCTTTTATTTGTTCCATTTATAATTTTAATGAAATTTTAACTATAAACAAAATAGCATCAAATATATTCCATTGACTACTACCATTAACTAATGAGTAATGAGATGAATGAAATATCATGTAAAGCAAATTATTATGAAAAACATAAAACTGGCATCAAAGTACTACATTCTCTATTTGGATTGATTTCTTAAGGATGCACATTAAAAAGTCCTTGCTCTATCAGGTAATGTCATCCAGGCACTGACTACCTGGTCATGAAAGCTCCCTGGCACCTTGTGACAGACTGACAGCTTCTGGAGTGTCAGTTATGCCCCTGACACTGATTTGTTTTCATTCTAGTTAAGGTAATGTAGAAAGAGACTATTTTCATTACTTTCAACTTCCAAATCTACAGTTGTCCTCACTCTGACTGGTAGTACTTTAATTTCACTTTTAGTTTATTCCCTGAAAGGATTTCTCACAGAATGTCCATTTTTTTTTTTTTTTTGCCCCACAATGGAACTGTCTTCAAAGTGGCAAAAATTCTTAATTTATTTACATGTCATCCTTATATATATAGAATAACATTTTCTATTAAGATAAAAATACATTGATTTTTAATTAAATGCATATATTCACAATTGTTTCATGTATACGTAGTATATCCCTACTGTTGACTATTTTACTGTTGACAACATTAGAACATATTCGATTGGGCTATTTCATTAACAGAGTATCAGGACAGAGAGAATTCATGAGCAATTAAATTAACATGAATTTCCACAAGGGACTGATTTATGATAAAAATGTAACAGAACCAGATATGGCTAAAGACTTATTAGAAAGGGTTATGAAAATTGTTTACAATAATAATCTTACTGTATCTATACTGAACTTCATTCTAAAAAAAAACATTTAAAAACTCAAATTAGGCTTTCCTGTGATTGTCCAGAAGATCCATAGGCTGAAATCTTTCATTATTGCTCAAGGACTTACATTTTCTTCTTCTGGAACTAAATTTACTTTGGTGTAAATATTTGTAACCTTGGGGTTTGTGATATTGTAATGGATGTGAAGTCCATTTTACATGTTAGAGAATTTGGCAACAGCATATTATTTCCATTTCTTTGCTTTGTACACTGGCTCTAAGCAACATTTAAAACTTAATTATAGGGTCATGAAAATCTTTTTTCTTACAAGTATTTAAAAATCAAGGTCAGAATTATTAGTTGGATCTTGTTAAAGTAGCAATATATGAGGATTATTACCCAAATATTCTCATGTATATCCTTTGGGTATCACTGTAGGTGTATGGCATCTGTTATTTTGTTTCAATTCCACAGATAAAATTTAAAAAATCTATACAGATGGGGGGACAACCTGCAAGACAGCAGCAGAGTAAGGAGCTCCTAGAGTCAGATACTGCTACAGGGCAGTTAGTAATCACCCAGAGTTATCTAAAGCACCTGTTTGGGGGCTCCAGGAGACCAGAAGAGCATCCTGCAACATCCTTGAAAGAATGGAAGGAAGAGACTGTCCATCTGCAGAGAAAATTCATAAGAAGAGCATTCCACAATGCAGAGGCTGCTGCCTATCATCCATTGGTGGCACAAGCCGCTTCAGGAGCTATTCCGTGGCTGGAATTGGAAGCTCTTTTCCCCAAAAACAGGGGAGAAAGAGATGGTTGGGCACCAGCCTCAAC
>PVKH010027412.1:0-13000 GCA_004027955.1 Chaetophractus vellerosus | reverse complement strand
ATCCCAATCCTTCCCAAGCAATTCCTTCACTTGAACTGCAGACACCCTGTGAGGTTGAGATTTTAATTTCCTTTGTAACTCTGCTACATGTAAATGGGAGTCAGAGTTTGGTTCTCTGGTATCTTGAGCCTGTGGCTACAGGAGACAAGAATTTCTTTCAGAGCACATATAGAGACTTTCACATCATTCACGTGGCATTTAAGTTTCAAATTTGAAGCCTTTAGCTCTTCTCTCTCTTTTGTAACTGTATCCAGAGTATCTAGGAGGAGCCAGCCAACATCCTTATACCTTTTGACTCCACAAAATTCTGTTAAGGTGTTGGAAACACTCACCCAGATCCTTGCTTATAGGCATGGAAGTAGGGGAATCCAGTGATGATATTTTGCATATCTCTATTGCCAACTCATGCCATGGTCTGTTAGCAGCCTCTTCATTATTTGAAAGGAAGTCATTAGGACCTTTCAGTCCAATTAGAGTAGAGAGCCAATTGCAAAACTCCCAGAACCACCTCAGACATCCCATGTTAAGATTCTGTTCTTCAAGAACCACTCCCAGTACCAAGCTTTATTCATCAGGGTTCCCTAGGGAAGCAGAATCAACAGGAGATATCTGTCAATAGTATGAGATTTTATAAAGTCTCTCACGTGACAGTGGGGATGCACAAGTCCAGGTTTTTCAGGCAGGCTGCAAACAAAGGGCTCCAATGAAAGTCCAATGAAAGTCCTTGGTGAGTTCCTGGGAGATGCTGGCTGTCCAAAGAAGAGCTGGGAAATTCTCTCTGAATGTTGAAATCACTTCCCCTTTAAGGCATTCAACTGATTGGATAAAGCATTACTCATTGCTATTTTTGCAATCTCCCTGTTTGATGTAGATGTAATCAGCTAATAATGCAGTAGTCACTGGTGACTAAAGTCCGCAAATGTCCTTGTGTTACAATTAGCCCAGTGCTTGCTTGACCAAACACTTGGGAACAATTACCTAGCTGAGTTGGCACATTAGTCTAACCATCACATCATCTCTCCCCTCTCCTCTGGCTCTCATTGCATTTAGAGTTTTTTTGGGGGGTGGGGGTTGGGGGTGGGGATTGAGTGTGCTTTTCTCTCAGGCTCTCCAGGGCCTCTTTCCATGCCTCTGTGCTCTGCCGATTCCAGTCTCCAGCTTCCAGGAGAGGTCCCCGGGCATCGAACCCGGGGCCTCCCATGTGGTATGCCGGTGCCCTATCCACTGGGCTATCGAGCCGGCCCCTAATGTATTCCTTTAGATGTGAGCCTATTTTGAATAGGACCATTTGATTAGGTTATTTCAGTTAAGGGCCTTTGGATAAGGTTATTTCGGTAAGATGTGGCCCAGGGTATGTCTATATCCTTTTACTGGAGTCCTTTTTAATTGACATTAATATGGAGAGAGAAAGAAAAAGCAACAGGAGCTTAGAAAATCCAGAGGAAGTCAGAAGCTGAAGCAATGAAACCCAGAGAGATGGGACAAACCAGCAGATGCGGCCATGACAGAAAAGTATAGGATTGCCAGCAGCTGGTTTTTGGGGGAGAAAACATCACCTGATGATGGCTTGATTTAGAAACTTTGATGGCCTTAGAACTGTAAGCTTGTGAGTTAATAAATCTCCATTTGTAAAAGCCAATCCATTTCTGGTAATTGCATTTCAGCAGATTAGCAAACTAAAACACCAGGTAATATAGAAAAACAAAGAAATTATAATGGCATTATACTTAAAGCCTGCATATATTTGAGCCACCTATTTTGTAAAATAATTAATTGCGTTATTTTCTAAATCAGGATACAGAAAGTGTCTTTAATATGGTCCAAAACAACGATATCTGATTCACTTTTGGTCAATTTATTCCAATATTATGAATTTATCACATGAAAAGAATTAGATATTAAATATATGATTATAAAAGATATATCCAGTAAAAATTTTAAATGTCTAAGTGAAATCAATAACATGAAAATAGTTTAAATATGTTCAAACAAAGTTTCAATGAATATTATTAAACTCTTTAATATTACATTTTCAAACAATGTTTAAAGACATTAGAACAGGGCTTCTTAACCTTTTTGGTTCCACAAACCCCTTTCCCAGTCAGGTGAAAACCACAGGACCTCCTGCTAAGTCCACACTATACTGTGTATTATTTAATAAATATATCACATCTGCACCAACATGTTCCCACAAAAATGTTGCTTTTTGAATTTAAATTCAAGCTCATTGGCCCCTTGTTAATAACCCCTGCGTTACAGCATGCTTATGATCTAATGTTTAGGGAACAAAAGTATGTGAAACACTATTTAAGGTAGAATCTAAAATTTGTAGAAAAATTTATTCACAGAGATATATACACAGAGAGACATGAAGGAAAGATACTGAAAAGAAATATACAGAAATATTTATTAAGGTGATCCATGAATTCTGAGTAATTTTTCGACTTGGTATATTTTATCTACCTTTCATTTCCTCTAATTAGCTCATGTTACTTTTATAATAAATATTACACATAGAGAACACTCCATTAACTAAACCCAGCATAATGTTAATTTACTAATTATCCGATTTAATTGCAAGTATAATGGGTATCTTGCTAACGGTAACAAATAGGCCCTTTTCTCATGCTCTTGGAGTAAAGGTAAAATTAACTTCACCAATTCCAGCATTTACAAATGAATAGTATTCCTGTTATAATTCATTTTTAAATTTAAAAATAATATAATCTGAATTTTTTATCTTGAATTCTTGAATAAAGAGTCATATTCTTATCTAAATGTAATGAACAGAGAAATAAATGAAAATGGCTGAGGCAGAAGTCGGGGGTTCACTAAGGATGTTAATGCAGCCTCTTGGGATTTCTTTGTCTTTTTGTGACTGCAGGCCATCTTGGAATCCTTTCTCACAAGGCAGGATAAAAATGGCAGCTCTCTTTCTCTGTGTGTTCCTACTTCCAGCTCTCAGTTTACATAAGAACCCAACAAGAAGAAGGAGATCCAACTGTGGTTACTCCTCATTGATGTTGTTCAGTTATAGGACCTAATCAATTTAATCAAGTGATCTAATAAAAAAAAATCCCTTAACTGTATTTAATACAATCAAAGGGCCCCATAACCACAGGAATGGATTAGTTCAAAGAACATGATCTTTTCTGGGATTCACAAAATGTCAAAATGTCACAGGGATTATTTTCAAGACTTTACTCTACATAAAAATACAAATCATAAAAAATATCAACAAAGTGAAAATGTATTAGCACATTTCTGAATATTATCCCTATGTTTAGACTTGTCATCCTCTTGGCTAACATTCAATTATGGTTCTTTAATGCTTTAATTGCTTTAAAATTCCTTCTTGGAAATTTTTGTCACAGTTTTCTAAGATGATTAGGAAATATACATTTATAATTCCATATAATTTCCCATATTTCATGATTAGAAAACTAAACTATATCAGAACCCTAAAGTTGAAAAGAGAAATAAAATAAAGTTGAAGAATTAAAATGTTAATTAACATAGGAGAAAAATATAAAGGTATAAAGGCATTTTATAAAAATTCTTTAATATTTACACTCATTTTGAATAATTGTGACCAGAAAGATAATGATTTGGGAAAGTGCCTGTCTTTCTACAATAACCTTTACATCTTGTCCTCTTTGTCACTTAGTATTAAATTCAACTGTGTCTGGATGCATACACAAATACATGTACTCTAAAGCACAATAAGGAAAAATAAATAGTGGCTTTAAAATTTCCTGCACCAAATGACATGACAAAAAAATACATAAAACACAATTATTCAGAAATCAAAGATTATTGGAATAAAATATAACACTTTGCTGTACCTTTCAATGACCTGTTGCCTTACTGTCCCAGCCGTTAAAACAAATACCATTTGATGGATTGGCTTAAACAATGGGGAGTTATTGGCTCACAGTACTGAGGCTGGAAGACATCCAAAATCAAGTCTTCAGCAATGCAATGCGTTCACTCCAAGAACTGTGGCACTCTTGGGGCTGGCTACCTGCCATCCTTGGATCCTTGGCTTTTTTGTCACATGAAAATGCACTTTCTGGGTCTTCGCCTTTCTCTTCTGGTTTCCATTGACTTCTAACTTCTGCTACTGTACAAGGCTTTTTCTCACTATAACTGAATCTCTTCTGTCTTACCTGAACACAAATTTTCATTAAATATTCTTATCTATCTATTTATCTATATCTAATACCCATCTATCAATCTCTGTAGGGAGACATTCCTTTTATTCTCTTAAGGGCCAAAGGAAAGAAAAACGTATTCCTTTCAACTAACTAATGCTAATTTTGATCAGAGGCCATAATTTAACAATAAGCTCAATTTGTTACTTACCTACTCAAGAGGCACCTATTTTCCAGGCATCATATAGACAGAAATTAGTTCTGTGGTAATTAATGCAGTATTTTTTAAATTTTGTTTTATTTCTGAATTATCAATAAGAAAGATGTGGCCTACAAAATTTGCATTATTTGTGTTATAAAAGAACAAGCTATTCAGCAGAATGGTACATCAAGTACAAGTTTATATGGTTTGCTAAATTAATCCAAACTTTATCAGTTATGTCATAATATATTGTCATTAGGGCAAAAATCTATTTTTATTAGTGTCATCTTCACTATTTTCTATTTATATGTCCTTTACTTTTAACAACTTTAAGCTAGCAGCAATTGATAACTTGGACATTCTCATTTATTTGTTTTCATGGTCTCTATTTTTCCCTTCAATTTTCCCTCTAATTACTAATTACATAACAAAATTCATCAATTGAATGCATCACTTTCCACTAAAACAGCAGTTTTTCAAATTCTAGTAACTTTCTTTTGCCTAGATTCCTGTAATGCATCCATTCAAAATGTATATATGATTATATTATTCTATTAATTCTGTTTAATTATTCCTGGTCATATCCAGAAAAATTCCCATATTCTTTGGCAAGATATAAAAGATACTCTAACTAATCCAGCCCTTTACAGTGGCGTTTCTTACCAAGCCCCATAAAGAAACAGACCAAGTTAGATGGCATTCATGCAAACTTTAATCTCAAACCACTGTGAGCTTGCTGTTATTCTTTTCAATTCATGGAGCACCTATTTCCTTACTTTTCTCAGAGGCTCACCTCAGGCATTTAAACATCCAAGAAACCTCTCAGATGGGCTGCTCTTCTTTCATTATTTCAGAAGCCTTTTCACTCACACTCATGTCTTTCTCTATTTTTTCTATAACAATTGTCATATTGCAGTGCAACATTTGGTTTTCTTATCTGCTTCCCTATTCCACTTAAGATTTATTTTGTTTTTTTTTATCTTTATATAATTAGTGTCTGGCACAATGCCCAGTAATTACTAGGTGGTCAGTAAGTGGTTGGCATAAATGGGCTACTTTCCGTTATCACACAATGGCTTGTATTTCTGCTAGAATGAGCTATGTTCTAATATAAAATTTTGAAAATATAGTGAACACATTTTGATTGGGAGGAAAGTAGAAAAAAAATTTAAGACATTTTTTAAGCACTCAGAGTTCTAGCTTGCCCCACTTGCCATTAATATAATTTCACCTAATTTTGAGATAAAATAAAATTATTCAATATTAAAAAAAAATATTATATACTTTTTACCGGTGGCCAGCCTCTTCCATTTCTGCTTTAAGCAATGCACTAAGGAATATTTTCTAGGCAAATGGGCAAATAATAAAGGAAGAATTCTTTCTGAAAAATATATACGAATAATTATGTAAATATATGAACTAACACATGCTGCATCATATATGTCTATGTGCATACACAAAACACACACACCCAGACACACACACATGACCACACACATACTCACTCAGGCATCCAGAGATCCAAGACATTGTAGGTTTATCAGGAGCCGCTAATTTGTATTAATCTCAGATCTGTCTTCTTCCTAAACCCATTGACTTAATCTAAATCTTAATTCCAGATGATGTAATGATATAATTGTATTAATTGAGCTACTTGACTTCCAGGTAGAAAATGAATTTGAATTTCTTCATAATCTTCTTTAAAGGGGACATTAGGTATGTTAACTCAGTAGTTTTGAAAGTAATAGAAGAAAAAGAAAGATGATGACCATATTGTAGAAATTAAAATATATTTCCTGTGTGTCAAAATATTCAGATAATATTAAAAAGTGTATCTCTGAACTTTTTTCTTTGCTGTGTCCTGTCAATCAATGTATTAACCATTAATGAAATAATTTCTTATTTTAAAGAGCTATATTAGCCATAATTCTATTTTTATACATTTTATTATTACTACATTGTATAATCACTGATTTTATAATTACCACAGTTTATAATTACTCATAATAGCTAACTTTTGTTGATTCTGAGCCTATATTTTCTTATATTTTATTGTAGAATCCTAATGGTTTCATATGATGGCTAAAACCTGAGGTATATTTACCCTACTGTTAAAATGTTATCTTTCTAACTTTGGTGCCATCATATTTATGCAAATTCACTGTACATAGAAAATGTTACTATGTTTAAATAGAGGAAGTGCATGACTTCCAGTCCAAGAAATTTTCAATACCGAGTAGAAAAAAGCTGTAGCTAAATGAACAACGTTGTGGAGTGTTTGAAGCTGTTTGCACCCCAGAAAAAGATGTTCTTAAAGTTAGTCTATTCCTGTGGATATGGACCTATTGCAAGTAGGACCTTTTGGTGAGGCTCCTTCTTTTAAGGCATGAGCCACCTCATTCAAAATGGGTCTCAATTCCATTAGAGTCTTTTATAAATGGAAGCAAGACAGAGAGATAGCCACAGAAGCAAAAAGCTGAAAGCAAGGAAGCCTGAAAGAGAAGGGAGAGACTATGCCATGTGCCTTGCCATGTGACAGAGAAGCCAAATATTATTGGCAGCCAGTCTTCAGGGAGAAAGCATCACCTTGATGATGTCTTGCTTTGGACATTTTCACAGACTCAGAACAGTAAGTGAATAAATTGTTTAAGCTGAACCATTTTATGGTATCTACTTTAAGCACCCTAGGAAACTAAAACAAACTTCTCACTGGTCATTTCCTTAGGAAAAAAATATAGGATATTTCTGGTTACTAAATAGTCAACTTCTAGACCTATACTATCTGACAATAGAAAGTGTTGCTAACGATCCAAGAGATTTATAAAACTCAGCATAAAAGTGATACATAAAATTACCAGAGCATATTATATATTTTCAGGTCACTGACTGACATTGCCATTAAGATCTCAAGTCTAGATTTCTTTTTTAAGTTTTGAACATAGATACAATTAACTGAAAGCCAGGAACACAGCCTCATTCCCCTTGAAGTTATGATATGTCATAGGTTTATCACAAATACCTCTGGAATATTTAGAATGACATTCCAAGTCTTCTGAAACTCCTCAGTATTTCCAAATCACACGTATAGTTAAAATTATTATTCAGTTACAGAACAGTTTCTGCATACTAGTATCTATTTAAGTACTTAAGACAATTTTGTGCATGTAAGTAATCAAAGAATCACTTTTGTATGCAAACTATTTAAACTTTTATTGAAGTAAAACATACATTGAAAGCTCACAAAGCATGAATATAGAGATCAGTTTCCACAGATTGAATGTATCCATGTAACCAGTACCCAGATTAAAAAATAAACACAAAGAAACAAGAATTAAAGACTGAAAAAATTCAAAACAAAATCCAAAAGAAAACAAACAGGGTATTACTAGCATCCTCCATGCCACCTTCAAGTCACAACCTCTCCCCTAAATGAAACCCGCCCTCCAGTAATATAATAACAGGGTAGTTTTGCTTGTTGTCAAATGTTATAAAAGTGGAAGCAAACCATAAGCATTTTGTTTGGCTTCTTCTATTCTATTTTTTTTCTTTTGTAAAATTTATCTTTATTTTTGAATATAGCTATAGTTTGTTCCTTTCCATTGGTGAATGGTATTACTACATTGTATAATCACTGATTTTATAATTACCACAGTTTATAATTACTGATAATAGCTAACTTTTGTATGATTATATACAGTGCATTTATTCAATCTATTGCTGATGGACATTTGGATTGTCTCAAGTTTGGGGCTAATTATGAATACTGAGGCTGTACACATTCTTGTGCCTGTCTTTTTGTGACATTTTACATGAATTTCTGTGCCATATATGTCTAGGGATAAAGTTTCTGGACCAAAGGGTTTGCATATAGTCAGGTTTTTGTAAACCTGCCCAATAAGTTTTCAGAATGTTTGACCACTTTACACTCACTTAAGCCTTTAGCAGTACTGGCTATATGAGAGTTGTTTGCTTCACCTTATCAGAACTTGGTATTTTTAGCATGCTCTTTCAGTAAGATTCCCATACTGAGTGATGGTATTGAGTATTTTACCCCCTTAGCATATTCTGTTATGTGAAATACCTATTCAAGTATTTTATCTATTCTTTATTGGGATGTGTGTTCTAATTGTATATTGAACTTGTTGTAGTTCTTTATATATTCATCTCCCTTTATGTCATTTGATATTTCACTTTCTTTATGATATTTTTGCATGGTTCAATTTATCATTTTTTAAAAAGTCTTTGTTGGTAGTGATTTTTGTATCTTGTAGGATATATTTGTCTGTTTACGATCAGGCAGATTTTCTCCAATGCTTTATTCTACATGCCTTATTATTTTACCTGTTATACATAGATTTCCAACTATTTTAAATTATTTTTTTATGTTATAAAGAAAGAGTAGAGTTTCTTTTTCTTTACATGAAAATCCATTTGGTCTGTACAATGTACTGACATACCAAGGAATCCACTTTACATTCTAATGCATGGTCAAATGTGTCATGAATAATATAATCACATTTTACTCAATATATATTAAACATCTGATATGACCAGTACATTCATGATAGATTTTTGAGGGAAAAGGTATAAAGATAAATTAATAATAATCTTAATGTGGAGAAAGTCATATTAAGAACAAAATTTAATGCAATACAGACTGACAAATGCTATAACAGAATCATTGCCAAAGTCCCACAGAGGTACTGCAATTATTTATAGCAAATAAAAAACGTCCTTTAATATTCATTGATGTATGAGAATGGGAAGAAAGACATGCGACTTGATTAGGGTATGTGTCTGACTACATTCCCTACTGGAAATTCAAGAGGGAATAACACTAATAACAGCATATCAATATGATGCTAAGTCTTTGGAACTTAGTTACATGAGCTGTCTTAAAAACTTTTTAGAGGCAAAACTAATTAGATTTATTTTAGGGGTAAGTATAGTAGATAGTAGATTTCTAAGGAAAGATACCAGAAACAGAGTGATCAGATAGGAGGTTTCCAACTGACAAGAAGGAGCCAAACAGTTCACAGAAGTAGAATATAAAGCGGGAGGCAGATTTTAGAAACATTTTAGGGTCATGAGGATTTGCTGTCTGATCAGTTGTGAGAATAAAAGTTGGGTAATTCCTGGCATAATAAATTGGTAAATTGCAATGTCATTAAAGAACAAAGACTGGTAAGAATAAGGGAAGTGCAGAATCATGGGTGAAGGTGGAAAGAAGGAAACAAGAATCTCAGTGTGAGATTGTAAATATGAATATCAAGTTTGAAAGACATCTTATAGCTATAGTGGGAAAATTTTAAATGTCTTCAGAATTAATCCTGAAAATTGAATTGAAAGCATACAGTGTAAGAATGTACTTCTAAATTTATTTTATTTTTATTTTTTTTATTTTTTATTATTTTATTATATATTTCCCCCTTTCTGCCTGTTCTTGCTGTGTTCATTTTTGCGTTCTTCTGTCTCTCCCTGTTTCCCCCCGTTGCGGCGACCCGCCAAGTCAGCTCACTGCACAGCGGCCTTGTCTGCCCGTGGTGGCTTGCCCTGCCCACAGCGGCTTGCCTTCTCAAGGTGGTCTGTCCACTCAAGGAGGCCCCGGGAACCGAACCCAGGGCCTCCCATGTGGTAAACCGGCGCCCTACCAATTGAGCTACAGCCAGCCCTGTACTTCTATATTAAAGAAAAATAAGGGTTCAAACTTTAAAAAGCCTATATGTAAAGGAAGACATCAAAAGTACTAAAAATTCAAAGATGTAGAATGAAGTCTCTGAGATAATGCTGTTATAGAAGGTGTAAAAAGAGATTTCACAAATATGAACCTGCCCACAATAGCTAAATTGGACAGGTCAAGGAAGTTGAGTATGAATGTCTATTCAGACAACCTTCCTTTTCAATAAGTTTAATATCAACAGGAATTGAAAGAGATGGTTTATTTGTGGAAAATGCAAAGTCAAAGACAGAGTTCCTTGTCTTTACATAGATATGGCCCCAAAATTCTGTGATATTCTTTCTGTCAAATGATGAGGTCTATGTTTCCTCCCTTTCAGTCTGGGCTCTGCTATTTGATTAATTGAATAAGTACATGACACTGTGCTGTTTTCCGGGTCTGAGTGCCTCCATTTCCTGTTTATTGGTAAGCTTATTTCTGGAACCCAGCTACCATGCTATAAGGACCAAGACAGGCAAAATAATAATTCCCAGTCCTCAGCCCCAGCAAACATCCTAACTGACAGCAAGTACCAACATGCCAATACTGAACCATCAGGAACTGGATCCTCTGGTCCCCAGAGAAGCCATTCCAGCTGACACCCCATGGTGCAGAGATAAGCTTTCTTCTCTAAGAACTGCCTGAATTTCAAATTCATGAGCTAAATGAATGATTGGTATTATTTTTATATATTAAGTTTTAGACTGATTTATTGATCAGCAAGGTGTAAACAGAACAGTTTGTTTTTAGGAAGAGTATTTATGTAGAAAGGGGGAGGAGTGGAAGGAGGAAAATGGAAAGATTGAGGAAGTGGGGCAAAGGAGAGAGACTGATTATACCAGAGGAAAGAAAAGAAATTGAAGGATATAAGATAGGACAGTTGTCTCCTTACAATTGGAATTCTTAGAGATGATTACTCAGTTTCCTGAATGTGCTATAGTTAGTCCAAAAATACATAAAACGTGTGGCTGAGTTGCAACATGTTGAATTGGAATTTGCTGTCATTTCAGTCTAATGGAAATTTCTCATGCTGATTCATAGCAGTGAAGGAGCAGGTGCTGTTATCAGCACATTAACAGGTAAAAAAGCCTTACTCCAATTTAGTTATGACCTTTTTCTTTCCCATTATAGAATAACACTTAATGGGCCCTCATTCTTTCTGCAAGTAGAGGAAATGCAAACTTAATTTTTAAAAATTAGCATTTGATCCAATAGTTCTTTAAAAGGAGATGCTGTTTAAAATGTTCAGGATAATTATTTCATTCTGCTTATCATTAATTATTTCATTCTACTTACCACTGCTCTTTGCTCTTAACTCAGAGTTGTTCTGTTCAGCTTTAGATGAGTAAATATTAAAAAGTAGATTTTCAACTTGTGTCTTTTTGGGGAAATGTGACAAAAATGTTTGAAAAATTTAAAAGGAAAACTGACCTTTATTCAAGAGAGGACTTAGTTAAATCTGAATCATAAATTTATGAGGCATTATGATGATAATAAGTTTTTCTGACCCACATGATTGAACATCATAGTAATGCATTTGTTTCCATAGCCCACTTAAAACTAAGTTGTTTGCTTTCTTCATTTTAGCCATACCTATTAAAAATAGCTTTTAAGGTATCTTACAAGTGTAACTAAAATACAATTTAAAAAGTTGAATTTGACAAGAGTGTTCATATCTTTCCGCACCCCTCCCCTCCCCCCATTTCCCTCCCCTTCCTTTACGTTCCAATAATTCAATCCAAAAGTAATAGATGGGAACAAATAAAGTAGGCATTAGCCTGTGAGGGTACAGGGAACGATTGTGGTCCAACATTGGGTGTTGGATACCAGGAAGACTGAAGAAAGTATTTATATAGCAGATGTTTACCTGGCCTGGGGCATCAGAGGAAGTATGAGTGTATCACTGCTTGAGCAGCATAAAAGCACATTGAGAAGTATAATCCTGAGCATGTTTAGAAGGGGGCTTATGGGGGCTGGTGGCCTAGCACAAGGTGTAGGAGCCCAAGAGAAACAAGAAGAGTATGAAACTTTGAAGTTATTTTATTGATCTCAAAAAGAAAAAGGATTATGTACTTGAACTAATCCATTCCTGCGATGTGGGGCCCTTTTGACTGTACTACATCAGTGAGGCATGATTCAGGATGTGTCCCAAACCTCCTGTTGGAGTCTTATATAAATGGAAACACAGAGGAAGAGACAAACAGGAAAAGGAAGCCCCCATTTTGATCCTGCCATATGAGAGAGAGGACTATAGGAAAACTGAAAAACACTAAGAGGCTGAGAAAGATTCTGGAGTCTGGAATCCGCACAGCACAGAGGTTGTGTTAGTAAGGGTTCTCTAGGGAAACAGAAGAGTAAATAGTATGAGATTTATAAAGTTGTCTCATGTGACCATGGGGATGCACAAGTCCAAATTCCATAGGGCAGGCTGCAAGCCAGGGACCCCGATGAAGGTCTTCAATGAATTCCCAAGGAGATACTGGCTATTTGAAATAAGAGATGGAAATTCTTTCTCTGAGTGCTGAAATCACTTCTCTTTTTAAGACCTTCAACTGATTGTAGGAGACATCACTCATAGCTGACGGCAATCCCGTCAGTTGATTGTAGATATAATCAGCCATATATACAATCAACTCACTGATTTTTAAAGTCCAAGAAATGCCTTTGTATTACAATTAGCCCACTGCTTTCTTGACCAAACAACGTGACAACATTACCTGGTTTAGTTCACATATTAGCCTAGCCATCACAAGCACAGAATGAGGTCCCCGAAGTGCTGAGCCCATGGTGCAGCTCAAGGCTCAGGTGACAGGCCCTGTCATATGCTTGATCATCCACAGCTAAACTCCAGGAGACAGTGAGCCTTGAGGGGAAGGCAGGGACTTAGGAATAGGTTGCTTGCCATCTTTCTTAGCCATGTGGCAGGAC
>PVKH010027411.1:0-13014 GCA_004027955.1 Chaetophractus vellerosus | reverse complement strand
TTTTTGCTTTCAATTCTTCTGGTATATACACAGAAGTGGAATCACTGGTTCATATGGAAGAACTATATTTAGTTTTCTGAGGAACTGCCATACTGCCCTCCACAGTGGCTGGACCAATCCACAGTCCCACCAGGAGTGGATGAGGGTTCCCATTCCTCCACATCCTCTCCAACATTTATAGTCTGAAGTTTTTTTATTTATTTTTTTATTTTTTTTAAAGATTTATTGATTTTATTACATATCTCCCCTTCCCCCCCGTTGCGGCAACGCGCCGAGACTTGGTCACTGCGCAGGCGTGGCTTTCCCCGCTTGTGGGTGGCTTCTGCTTCTATTCACGGCCGGCTCTTGCTTCAGTTCACCAGTGGCTGGCTGCGTTCCATTCGCGTGTGACCTGCCCTGCCCGTGGTGGCTTTTGCCCTGTCCGTGGCAGCTTTTTGCCCTGCCCACGGCGGCTCTGGCCCACCCATGGCGGCTTGCCATTCTCAAGGCGGTCTGCCCGCTAGGAGAGGTCCCTGGGAACTGAACCCAGGGCCTCCCATGTGGTATCCCAGCACGCTCTTTATCCACTGAGCTATCTAGCCGGGCCCAGTCTGAAGTTTTTTTAATAGCTGCCATTCTAATGGGTGTAAGATGGTATCTCATTGTAGTTTTGATTTGCATTTCTCTAATAGCTAGAGATGTAGAGCAAACATTCATGGGCTTTTAAGCCATTTGTATTTCTTCCTTGGAAAACTGTCTTTTCAGGTCACTTGCCCATTTTTTTAAATGGGTTGTTAGTCCCTTTATTTTTGAGGTGTAGGATCTCTATATGTATGCAAAATATTAGGCTCCTATCAGATATATGGTTGCCAAATATTTTTTCCCACTGTGTTGGCTGCCTTTTTATTATCTTGATAACATCCTTTGATGTGCAAAAGTTTATACTTTTGAGAAGATCCCATTTCTCTATTTTTCCTTTTGCTGCTCATGCTTTGGATGTGAAGTCCATGAAACTATTTCCTATTACAAGGTCTGTAGATGCTTCCCTACATTATCTGCTGAGGTTTTTATGGCCTTCACTCTTATACTTAGATCTTCGATCCACCTTGAGTTGATTTTCATATAGGGTGTGCGATGGTGTTCCCTTCTCATTCTTTTGCATATGGATATCCAGTTCTCCGTGCAGCACTTGTTGAAGAGGCCATTCTCTCCCCACTGAATGGGCTTGGTGGTCATGTCAAATATCAGGTGACTGTATATGTGAGGATCTATATCAGAAGTCTCAATTGGGTTCTGCTGGTCATTGTGTCTATCATTATACCAATACCATGCGGTTTTCACCACTGTATGTTTTGAAGTCAGGTAGTGTGATACCTCCAACTTCATTTTTCTCTTTCAATATGTCTTTGGCAATTCAGGGCCTCGTATCTTTCCAAACAAATTTTGTAGTTAGTTTTTTCCAATTCCTTAAAAAATACACTGTTAATTTTTTATTGGGAATGCATTAAATCTGTAGATTAGTTTCAGTAGGATAGACATCATAATGATATTTAGTCTTCCTATCCATGAACAGGGGATACTCTTCCATTTATTTAAGTCTTCTTTGATTTTCTTTAACAATGTTGCATAGTTTTCTGCATAGAAGTCCTTTACATCTTTATTTAAATTTTTTCCTAGGATTTGATTATTTTTGTTACTATTGTAAATGGTATTTTTTCCTTGATTTCCTCCTCAGATTGCTCATTGTTGGTGTACAGAAATGCTACGGGTTTCTCAGCATTGATCATATAGCCTGCAATAACCATGAACTCCTTTATAAGTTTTAGCAGCTTTGTTGTAGATTTCTCTGGTCTTTTGAAGTATAGGATCATGAGGTCTGCAAATAATGAAATTTTTACTACTTCCTTTCCAATTTGGATGACTTTCATATCTTTTTCTTGCCTCAGCACTCAAGCAAGTAATTCCAGGAGACTGTTAAATAAGAATGGTGATAGTGAACATCCTGGTCTTGTTCCTGATATCAGAGGGAAGGCTCTTAAGATTTCCCCATTGAAGATGATGTTAGCTTTGGGTTTTTCATATACACATTTATCATGTTCAGAACGTTGCCTTCTATTCCTATCTTTTGCAGTGTTTTTATCACGAAAGGGTGTTGCATTTGTAGAATGCTTTTTCTGCAGCTATAGAGATGACCATGTGATGTTTTTCTTTCAATCTGTTTATGTGGTGTATTACACTGATTGATTTTCTTATGTTGAACCATCCTTGCATACCTGGGATGAAACCCACTTGGTAATGTTGTATAATGCTTTTGATATGTTGTTGAATGCGATTAGCAAGTATTTTGTTGAGGATTTTAGTATCTAGGCTCATTAGAGAAATTGGTCTGTAATTTTCCTTTTTTGTGTTATCTTTGTTTGGCTTTGGTATTAGGGTAATGTTGGCATCATAGAATGAGTTCGGCAATGTCCCTTCTATTTCTATTTTTTTGGAAGAGCCTAAGCAGGATTGGTGTTAGTTCTTTTTGGAATGTTTGGTAGAATTCAGCTGTGAAGCCATCTCGTCCTGGGCTCTTCTTAGTTGGGAGGTTTTTGATGACTGAGTCTATCTCTTTACTTGTAATTGGACTGTTCAGTTCATCAATTTGTTCTTTGTCAGAGTAGGCTGCTTGTGAGTTTCTAGGAATTTGTCCATTTCCTCTAAATTATCATTCTTGTTAGCATATAATTTTATAAAGTATCTTCTTATGATATTCTTTATTTCAGTGGGATCAGTAGTGATAGCCCTTTCTTCATTCCTTATTGTGAGTGTTTGCATCTGCTCTCTTTTTTTCTTTGTTAGTCTGGCTAAGGGTTTGTCAATTTTATCAGTCTTCCTGAAGAATCAGGTTTTGGTTTTGTTTATTTTTTCTAGTGTTTTCTTATTTTCTATTTCATTTAGCTCTGATTTGATCTTTGTTATATCATTCTTTCTGCTTCCCTTGTGGTTATCTTTTGTTGTTTTTCCTGTCCTTTCTGGTGTGCAGTTAATACTTCAATTTTAGCTCTGTCTTCTTTTTTAATATATGCATTTAGAGCTATAAATTTCCCTCTCAGTACTGCTTTGCCTGCATCCCATAAGTTTTGATATGTTGTGTTGTCATTTTCATTCAATTTGAGGTAGTTAGGGATTTCCTTTGGGATTTTCTCCTTGACCCACAGTTTGTCCAAGAGTGTGTTGTTTAATTTCCATATCTTCATGCCAATGTATTTATCTGGCCCTTAGTGATTTCCAATTTTATTTCATTGTGGTCAGATAAATTACCTTTTATAATCTCAAAAATTCTGAACTGATTGAGAGTTGTTCTTTGGCATAGCATTTGGTCTGTCTTGGAGTATGATCCATGTGCACTCAAGAAGAATGTATATCTCGCTTTATTAGGGTGTAGCATTCTTTATATGTCTATTAGGTCCAGGTCCTCTAATGTATTATTCAGGTTCTTTGTTTCTCCATTGATTCTCTGTCTATATGATCTGTCTAACATTGATAATGGTGTATTAAACTCCCCCACTATAATTGTAGAGGCATTAATTTCTCTGCTAATTTTTTCCAGTGTTTGTCTCACGTATTTTGAGGCACCCTGATTAGGTGCATAAATGTTTATGATTGTTCTCTCTTCTTGAGAAATTACCCCTTTTACTAATATATAATGTCCATCTTCGTCTGTTGTGATTGTTTTGCATTTAAAGTCTATTTTGTCTGATATTGGGATAGCTACTCCTTCCCTTTTTTTGGTTATTATTTGCTTGTAAAATTGTTCTCCAGCCCTTCACTTTCAGCCTCCTTAATTCCCTGGGTCTAAGGTGGGTCACCTGGAAACAACATATAGATGGACCATATTTATTTATCCTTCTGCCAATCTGTATCTCTTGACTGTTGAGCTTAATCTGTTAACATTCAGTGTTATTACTCTCAATGAATTTCTCACATCCACCATATTTTCAAGTTTATGTATGTACTATGTAGTTTTTGTTTCTCTTTATGTCATTTTTGTTGTTCTTACACTCTCCTCCAACCCTCTCTCTCCTGTTTTTCCTTTCAACCTTTAGAGCTTCTTTTAGAATTTCTTGAAATGCAGGTTTCTTATGGGCTTATTCCATTAAGTGCTGTTTATCTGTGAATATTTTGAACTCTCTGTCATTTATGAATGCCAGCTTCACTTGATAGAGAATTCATGGCTGGAAGCTTTTTCTTTTAGTACCTTGATTATGTCATACCACTGTCTTCTTGCCTCCATGGTTTCAGCTGAGAAGTCAGCACTTAATATTATTCTGCTTCTGTTGTATGTGATGGTTCTTTTCTCTTGGTGCTTTGAGTATTTTCTCTTTGTCTTTAGCATTGGACTTTTTGACAAGTATATGTATTGGAGTTTGCCTCTTAGGATTTAATCTATTTGGATTGCACAGTGCTTCCTGGATATGCACATCTCCCTCATTAGGGTTGGGAAGTTTTCAGCCATTATTTCCTTCAAAACTCCTTCTGTTCCCTTTCCCTTCTCTTCTCATTCTGGAATGCCTATAATGCACATGTTTGTATGTTTTGTGTATTGGTTAAATCCCTGAGTCCCTGCTGGATTTTTTCTATCTTTGTATCAATCTGATCTAGTATCTGTTTGATTTCAGATGCACTGTCTTCCACATCACTAATTATTTATTCTGTGTTTTCCAAGCTGCTGTTATTTGAATCCATCATCTTTTTGATTTCTTGGATTATGCTATTCATTGACATTGAAACCATTAGCCTTTTATTTATGTTTACAATTTCTGCAGGATGTGCTCCCAGTGTCTTCTCAATATCCTTAATCTCTTCCTTCACTTCATTAAGTAGGTCCATGATATTTGTTTGTACAGCTTTGATTTGTTATTCTATGTCTTGCATCTATTCCTTGCTCTTTGGAGTGGTCCATATCTTCCAGTTTCTCAGTAGGGCTTATTATTTTTTGTTGCCCTCTGGTAATTTTATCTTGATGGGTTTATTCAGTTGATTAGCTTCTCTCTCTGCTCTAGAATTTTATTTAGCTTATAATTCTCTGTGTGTGTTAAGTTTTCTCATTGATACTTTCTTCCTCTTGTTTTATTTCCTTGCTTCTTTCTATGTCCCCTTGAAGGAAAAAGATTATGGCCAGAGCAATCAAAAGGGGTAAGAAAGGAAAAGTGATAATAGTACTATTGATAAAAGTTAGAAGAGGAGCAGTATCCAGCTTAGTAAATTGAATATTTAACTCATATATGCAGTGTAGAGTAATTGGGAAAAAATTGGAGTGCCTACAATGGAATGGCAAATCAAATAGAGAAAAATATATAGAATATTTTATAAGGCCAGAATGATGAGGTGAGAGAAAACTAATAAAGAAAAGGCTGAAAAATAAAAGCTGATACCAAAAGAAAGAAAGAAAAGGGAACATAATAGACAAGATGGAAGTTAACAAGGGTGAAGTTAGAGCAAATGAAATAAGGTGGAATGTAAGAACCACAACAAAAAGCTGAAGGTAGAAAGATGAAGGAAAGAGAAGAGATATCATTGGTAGACTCAATCACTATACACAGAGAATGGAAAATCAAGGATGAAGAAGACCAGCAAAGAAGAAAAAAGCTATCAGCACCTAATTTAAAAAAAAAACAAAATGAGGAGAGTGTAGAGGTGAGAAGAACACAAGCATGCAGTCAAAGCTAAAGAAGAACAGTGTTCCTTTTGGGCCCTTGTGGAGCCTCACAGTGTTCATTAATCAATTTTCTTGCAGCCTTCTCTCTGCAGGCTTTGAGGCAGAATTTAGTGATTAAAGCAAGTCAATAGGTTTATCTCTCTCTCTCTTTTCATGAAATAAGTGTCCTTAAAGAATGCCTCTTCTAGACCACCCCCTCCTGTGAGGGGACTCCAAATAGGCTCATGGAGACTTATCCATTACTTCCCACTGCCTGACACCCCCAGGTTAGCTGAGACTGTTACTCAGCACCAAGCTGTAAAGTTCCTTGCTCTGCACCTTCCTGAGCCTAGCATCTGTGTCACAGATAGGTAAATTAGGTGTGTACAGCAGATTTCCCTCTCCCCTCAGCTCAGCACCACTTCCAGTCAGCTAATTCACTCCCTAAAACTGCTAGCGGTCCTGGTGACCAAACCCACTGAACAGAAACCCATCTCCACGCTTTGCCAGAACCTTCCCACTCTCAGAGTTTATTCCCCCCCTCACCAGTCTACCAGCATGGACTTGGACTGCCCAGCCCCATGCCTGGAGACCAGGGTTAAGGAACTCATGATTTTATGTTGAGCAGTCCAACTCACAATCTAGTTGCCTCCAGACCCATGTACCTAAAACCTCCATCCCTCAGGCTCCCAAGAAAGACTGCCTGTCCTCTGCTTGAGAGCCAGTGACTGCATGCAAACTGATACCATCTTGTTCCCTTCCTCCATTTTGATACTTATACCAGTTTATCCAGTTCTTCTTGCAGTCCACAAGGGATGCCCCAAAGAGAAAATACCTTCTCTTTGGGGAGAGAAAATTAACAAGATGATTTTTTCCCAGTTGTGACAAGTGAATGTTTCTGGAACAATAAGCTATATGATAAAAATGATTACATTGTATGTACTTTTTCACTGGTGGGAAAATAACTCTCATTGAAAATCATATGGCATAAGATTGGACAAGAAATCTAATCATAAGTACATGCACTTAGCTCTGATACTTATTAGCTATGTGCCTTTAAGTTAATAACTTAAAACCCTGAAATCTAGTTTCTTCTCCCTTAGAATAAAACTTGTTTAATTTCCTCAAACTTCCCACAAATATGGTTGCAATTAAATAATATAAAATATTTCCTATGACAGAATTCATAGTTTTTAAATAAATATGACTAGGCTTTTATTTAAATTTTCAAGTGATACACTTTTAAGTGGTATAAGAAAGTTTAAGCTTATTGAGAATTTCAAAGATTAGATAAGGCATGAATATTGTAAACTTATGGAAAAAAATATTAAAAGAATATGTGGAAATAGACTGATAATTGTAATATTCTATGTGGTAAAACATTAGATTATTAGAGTTCAGACTAGTACTTTGTCATGTTAATAAGGAACTCTTGTAAAATTTCTGAATAATACTTGGTTATTAAATCCCAAGCCCTTACATTCTAATTTTTATATGGAATATTGGCTATGGAACCTCAAACACAACGAAAAAAGATATAAAGGCATATTATATTGCTAGGCAGCCCCATTGGGAGCAATCTATTAAAAAATGCAATCCAAAATTGTTCTATAGTTTAAAGGAATCACCAATTAAAACTTATTATTTTTCTAGAAATTGAGAAGCTGATTCTACAATTTAAGTAAAAACCAAAGAACTAAGTTAGTCAAGACAAATTTGAAAAAGAAGAATAAAGTTGGACAAAACATATCATCTGATTTCAGGATTTGTCATCAAGCTAAATAATCAACTGAATGTGGTAATGGTGAAAAGATCAATACCTAGATACGTGTAACTAATTAGAGAGTTTTGAAATAGATTCACACACATATAGTCTATTGATTTTTCTTTCTTTATTACATATCCCCCCCTTTCTGTGTGTTCTTGCTGTGTTCATTTTTTTTTGCATTCTTCTGTGTCTGCTTTGTCTTCCCCCATTGCAGTGATGTGCTGAGTCAGATAACTGTGCAGGTCACTTGCCCTGCTCGTGGTCGGCTCTGCTCTGCTTGTGGGCAGCTCTGTTCTGTTCATGGGTGACTTGTCCTGCCCATGTTGACTTTTTTGCCCTGCTCATGGTGGCTTTTTTGCCCTACCCATGGTGGCTCTGCCCCACCCATGGTGGCTTGCCCTCTCAAGGTGGTCTGCATGCTTGGAGAGGTCCCTGGGAACCAAACCCAGGGCCTCCCATGTGGTGAACCAGCACCCTATCCACTGGGCTACAGCCAGCCCCCAGGTCTATTGATTTTTCACAAAACATCAAAGAATATCCAAGACAAACAGAGTATTTTTTTTAAATGGTGCTGAAAAAAGAAGGTTTTTTGCCAAAAAAAGGCTACGTTAACTCATTTGCTCCATATATAAATGTCTCCAAAATAGTACTTGGACATGAATGTGAAGCCTAATACTATAAAAATTCTAAAGTAAACATAGGAAAACATCTGTGTGACCATAGCTTAGTCCCATTTTTTAGATGACACAAAATACATTAGCCATCAGAAAAACTGGATACATTGTATTCCAACACACTAAAATCTTCTCTGTGAAAGACTATGAGAAAATAAGCAAACAAGTAACAGATTTGTAGAAAATATTTCCTAAACAGCTATTTGGCAAAGAACATGTATCTATAATATAAAAAATAACTCCCAAGACTCAATAATATGAAGATTAAAAAAAAGGAAAACAAGTTGGTAACTAAGCCCAGGAAAAGATTCTCATTATGATTCATCATTAGGTAATTTAATTTAAAGCCTCACTGTTCTCAGACACATATTAAAATGCCTAGAACAAAAACATGTAATGATAACTGATAATGCAAAGCCCTTACAAGTATGCAGAGCAATTGAAACTCTCAAATATTCTTGGAAGGAAAACAAATGGATGCAGTGATTCTAGAAATATTCTGATAGTTTCTTAGGAAGTGAAACCACTTACCTTATGACCCAGGAATCTTACTATTTTTTGTTTAAAAAAAGAAAGGAAAATATATGTTCACATGAAGACCTGTATGACATTGTTTGTATTCCATAATTGGAGATAATCTACATGTCCATTCACAAGAAAACAGACAAGATAACTATAGTACATATGTAAGACTACAACTAACCAATAAATAAGGGGAAAAACTACTGATTTAGTCAACTATACAGATGGATTTCAAATACATTATGCTGAGTGGAAGAAGCTGAATTCAGAAAGTTGCATACATTATGATTCCACTTATAATTCCTCCTGATTCCCAGAACTGGAGATAAATGGACATGATTGACTTCAGAGTGGTTGAGGGGATTTTTGAGGGTGATGGCAATGTTCTATAATTTAACTGTAGTTACAAAATTGTATACATTTGTCAAATTCATATAACTGACACATGGAAATGGTAGATTTTTATGCATATATATTAAAATAACTTTTAAATTACTGTCTACATAAATTAATCTTTGCTTCAAAATAGGTGTTAACTTTATGGGAAGATTGTGAGAAGAAAAGAGTGGAATGGAGTCATCTGTGGTATTGGCAATGTTCTGTTTCCTCTTGTTTATAGGGTTATTTTCAGGTCATGAAAATCAATCTTCACACTTATGATATCTGGACTTGTTTATATGCATAGTATCTACAATAAGACTTAAAAAGGAAAGAAACTTTTGTTCAGTTATACATTTTCTAATAAATTCTGTAAACTGTTAATTAAACAATGTTTTGCTCAGTCTTAACATCTTGTTGATTCTTTTTAAAATTTATTTATTATATATACCCCCCTTTCTGCTTGTTCTTGCTGTGTTCATTTTTGCCTTCTTATGTGTCTGCTTCTCTCCCCCAACTGTGGCATCCCACTGAGTCAGCTCACTGCACAGCAGCCTGCCTGCTCACAGCAGCCTGCCTGCTCATGGTGGCTTGCCCTGCCCATGGCAGCTTGCCTTTTTGAGGCAGCCTGACTGCTTGGGGAGGCCCCAGGAACCAAACCTGGGGCCTCCCATGTGGTAAACCAGAGCCCTACCAATTGAGCTACAGCCAGTTCCCTCTTGTTGATTCTTGTACTAATAAAATAACAAATACATTTTGCCTTATATTCATTTTATATTTATGAATGAAGTTTTATGGATTTTGAAAATTATAGTTTAGTAATTTTAAGTGTGTCATTTTTGTCTCAAATTATTAATTTTCTTATTTCAAATTGATTTTTCTTCATATCTGTCCTTTACATTTTTCTTTTTCTTGACTGTGCTTTGTATGATGGCAGTCACTCTTGTATTTAGCTAAATATTCCCATTTCTGTTTCTTTTATTAAATTTTAGTTGATTTCTACATTCTCTGAATCATGTTTTCACATCATCCAGATGTCTATCCATCTCTTTTCATATATATATATGATGTTCATGAAGTTTTAATGTCCTGTTTCATTTTCTTAAATAGTATTTTAGTATATTAAATTAACATATTTATTTGCCTGCTATAAAGCCTTATCTTATGGTCTGATGTTCATAACTGTGGGAATATTCTTTGCTCTTTTTATCATTTTGCCTACTAAATACCTTTGTATGAAGTTTAACTGTATTTCTTTCATTCTTCCATTTTTAAATACAATAGACATTTTGACTATCAGAAGGAAGTATAGATGTTGTTGGGGGTTGCTTAAAATAATTTTCCAGGTTCATGTTCTGTTATCACACATATTTTTATAATAGCCTTTAAATATTATCTTATTGTGAGCTATTTTCACTCCCAGAGTTACACTTGATTCATGAGCTCTTTATTCTTCAAGTACTTTGAATCTCATAGCTATAAGGACTTGCCTTCCTAAGTGGTTCTCTGCACTTAAGACATTATATGTTGCTGCTTCTGTACTTTCTGAGATCAATATCCTCCAGAACTTCCATTTTTATTTGGAACTTTCCTTTCAGTGTTTCTGCCCTACTCATTTTTCATTTTGCCTGCTCTGTCCCAATTTCATTTGATTTTTTAAGTATTTGTTTATTTTTTTCTTTATTTCAAATAGAGGGTTAACTCAAATGTCTGATAATCTTTACTGTCTCCTCATCTTTTATTTTTATTTTTTGTTAGAGAACTGTAATCTTACAAAACAATCATGCATAATGTGTGCAGAATTTGCATAAAACACCCCCTCAAAAACACCTAGCATTACTGTGGAACATTTGTTACAGATCATGAAAGATCATCATCAAAATATTACAGGAATTTTTAACATCATATTGCATCACTTCTTTCAGATAATGCATCCAATGTCACTTTAAGCTTTCTCAGAAACATGTCAGACCCCCTTCAACATGAAACTGTACTTTATTCCTTTTCTTAGCTTTGTTTCATCTGATGGTGTTTCTTTTAGTTCATGTCATTTTTATATTTGTTGTGATATACCCTAACATATAGGCCTTTGTGATGGTTCAGCTAATGTGTCAACTCATCCAGGTAATTGTGCCTGCCCATTTGTTGGTCAAGCAAGCACTAGGCTAATTGTAATACAAAGACATATATGGGCTTTAATTATCAGTGAGTTTACTGCATAGATGGCTGATTATATCTGGCATCAACCAGGGAGATTGCTGTCAGCAATGAGTGAGGCTTTATCCAATCAGTTGAATGCCTTTAAAGGGGAAGTGATTTCAGCTTTCAGGGAGAATTTCCCAGCTCATCTTTGGACAGCCAATGTCTCCCAGAAACTCATCAAGGATCTTCATTGGACTTTCATAGGAGCATCTGGTTTGCAGCCTGCCTGTGGAACCTGGACTTTTCCATCCCCATGGTCATGTGAGAGACTCATAAAATTGTATAATATTTACAGAAATCTCTTGTTGATTCTGTTTCCCTAGAGAACCCTGGTTAATACAGCTTGGTACCAGGCATGTTTCTTGAGGAACAGAATCTTAAACATGGGGTGTCTAATGTGGCTCTGGGAGTTTTGCAATTGGCTCTCTACACTAATTGGACTCAAGAATACTAATGACTCCCTTTCCAGTAATGAAGAGGCCACTAACAGTCTATGGCATGATTGGCAATGGAGCTATGCAAAATATCCTCACTGAATTCCCCTACTTCCATGCTTATAAGAAGTAGGGATCTAGGTGAGAGTGTTTTCAACTCCTTAATAGAGTTTTGTGGAGTCAAAAAGTATAATGAATTTGGCTGGCTCCTCCTATATACTCTGGATACAGTTACAAAAGAAAGTTTTTTGTGGAGTCAAAAAGTATGCTGAATTTGTCTGGCTCCTCCTATATACTTTGGATTCAGTTACAAGAGAAAGAGGTTAACTAAAGGCTTCAAATTTGAAACTTAAACATTGTACAAATGATGTGAAAATTTCTATGTGTGCTCTGAAAGTAAAGCTTGTCTTCTGCAGCCACAGGTTTAAGATATCTGAGAACCAAACTCAAACTCTCATTGCATGAGTAGTAGAGTTACAAAGAAATTAAAATCTCAACACCACAGGGTTTCTGTGGTTAAAGTGAAGGCATTGATTGGAAAGAAGTGGAAACCAGAGGACTGGGATGGAGACATATGGGATGATGATAGTATTGGTAGGGACATTGGAACCCTAAATTCTGCTGAGACTTTACAAGATAAAACTGTGATGGCCTGCCCTGTGGAAACTACACATTGTCAACCTTGTATCACCCAATCTCTAACCCGCCTCAAAGAATCCAGGCCTCTTCCCAGCCCTGAGCCAGGTAATAGACAAACACAAGGATGCACTGTCCAGACTCTACCCTGCCCTGAGGAATCTGCCTTCCAACCCTTGCCTGAAGAGATTAATGATGTCTCACCAGGAGGAAATGCAAAAGAATGCCCTGAGGTCAGTAGATTGCAAGACATTTCTAATGCTTCCCCTTACCCACCACCACCACCCTTCTTCCCTTTGAGACCTATTACTAGACTACAATCACAAGCCCCCAAAGGTGATATACAAAGTATGACCCATGAGGAAGTATGCTATACTCTGAAAGAACTGCATGAGTTTTCCAACTTATGTAGACAGAAATCAGGGGAATATACATGGGAATTGATACTAAGGGTATGGGATAATGGTGGAAGGAATATAAAGGTGGATCATGCTGAGTTTATTGATACGGGCCCACTAAGAAAAATCTGGATTCAACATTAGCTGAAGGGGTTAGAAAGGGCTCTAAGAGTTTGTTCAGGTGGCTGACTGAAATATGGCCCCAAAGAAGGCCTAGAATATCTGAGGTTGAGATGGCTGATTTACCCTGGTATACAGTAAATGAGGGAATTCAAAGGCTAAAAGAGATTGGAATGCTAGAATGGATTTACCATTTTAGACCTGCCACCCACCCCAGGAATGT
>PVKH010027410.1:0-13019 GCA_004027955.1 Chaetophractus vellerosus | reverse complement strand
CGCCGTGGGCAGGGCAAAAAGCTGCCACGGACAGGCAAAAGCCGCCACGGGCAGGGCAGGTCGCCCGCGCGAATGGAGCACAGCCAGCCACCGGCGAACTGAAAAAAGCCAGCCGTGACGAAGCTGAAGCCGCCCACAAGCGGGGAAAGCCGCGCCTGCGCAGTGACCAAGTCTCGGCGCGTCGCCGCAACGGGGGGGGAAGGGGAGATATGTAATAAAATAAATAAATCTTTAAAAAAAAAAAAAAAATAAATAAATAAATAAATAGGCTTTCAGAGAGTGTGTAAATAAACTCTTTTGACACATAGATCATGAAATGATAGAAATGCTTCAATGATGTTCTTCAAGTTCCTACTATGTGTAAGAAATGTCTAACGTTCTTGAGTCTCTTTCTCTTAGCCATAAATTTTTTGTAGCAATATAAGCAAAATTTTTCTATCAGTCTTACAGAAAAGGATCCAGGTTCCCTGTTTTTTGGTTTAGGTGGTCCAAGAACTTTATTCTCTAAGTGGGTGATATACAGGGGGAAAATGGCAAAAAAGAGGTCCTGTGAAAGTTTGTCAAGTAATTTGGAAGTACCTCCCAAATTGTTTTTAAAACATATAAACCTCTGAAACCTGGAATTATCAAATTTGAAAGACCAATGGGGATCTTTTCCTTTTTTTCCACTTATCTCCTTTTGGAGCAAAGTCAATTTATTTGTACCTCTTTTGTGTCAGTTGTAGCATTCTGCCTTGTTCTTGTGGCCATTGGGTAGGATTACAGTTTTGACAAAATTAAACTCTTTGATTGGTAGAGCTGATTGTGCCCATTTGATTGGCTAAACAAATGTTCTCACCTCTTTGTTCTTTTCTCCAAGTGATTTGAAAGGAATACTGTTCTATGGCCACGGGTATTTCTGCCTCCCAAATCCCACCCCAATCTAGATTTTAGAGTCATTAAAGTAGGGAGCAGACACTGTCTTACATATTTTTTTTTTTTCCTGTAGAGTGTCTCAATATTTTATACAATGAAACTGCTTTAATCAAGCATCTTTGTCAAATCATCTCTATCAGAGTATGAGATTTTTGTTGTGTTAGGCACTCTATCAAGCAACTTAAAAGGGCATGACTTTTTTTTTAAAGTATAACAATTTTGCTGTGTTAGGCCTTCTACCAAGCAACTTAAAGAGGTATGACATCTGCTTTCTTTAAATTTATTTTCCGAAACAAGCACTGCACCAAAAATTAGTCCTTGGCACTCTTCATGATATCTTCATGATTATTTCATCATTTTGCTATTATCTTATTATTCATGGTATTTTGCCCAGTTGTGATCATATTTGTTTTGTGCCTGTTATCACTAGATTAAATTCTATGAGAGGGACCATGTTTTTTCTGTTTGCCACTCTATCACCAACATTTGTATGTATGTGCATGTGTATATATATATATATAACACAGCACTTATACATCAAAAGCAGCCTATTATTAGGAACCATTATCTTCCTTTCACAAATAGGAAAATTAAGGCTTGGAGGTACTAAGTATTTTCTTTTTTGGTTACATATTCCCCCCTTTCTGCATTCATTTCTCTGCATTCTTCTGTGTCTGCTCTGTCTCCCCCTGTTGCAGTGATGCGCTGAGCCAGGTCACCACGTAGGTGGCTCTGCTCCGTTCATGGGCAGGTCTGCTTCTGTTCACAGGCGGCTCCACTTCTGTCCACGGGTGGATCTGCTCCATTCACGGGTGACTTGCCCTGCCCGTGGTGGCTTTGCCCTTCCCGTGGCAGCTTTTTTTGCCCTGCCCACAGCGGCTCTGCCCGGCCCACGTGGGCTTGCCCTTCTCAAGGCAGTCTGCCCGCTTTGGAGAGGTCCCGGGGAACTGAACCCAGGGCCTCCCATGTGGTGAACCGGCACCCTGTCCACTGGGCTACAGCCAGCCCCCCTATGTATCTTCTTGAAAGTCACACAGAAAGCAAAAAGTCCATAGAAAGTGGAAGACTAATGATTGCTACCCAGATATGTGTGAATCTCAAACAAATGCACATGCTACAACATCTTGCTGCTTTTGGAGTTCTATAGGAATAGGAATCAATGTTCTGATAAAATACAAGACTCAAGTTCACCTGTATTCTATTTCAGACTTGTAGTATTGTAACTGACAAAATTCATTTTTATCAAACTTCAACTGAGGTTAATAGCTTTTCTTTCCCAGCTATGATTCAAGCATGCTAAGGTGTATAGATGAAAGGTGTTAAATAAATAAGCAGAATTATTTTCAATCTAATAAGATAATGAGCGGCAACAGAACTGTGATGGTTCATGATATAGCTTTCAATTTTTATTGTTTTTCCTTGTTTTAATCATTCTACTTATTTACTTTCTTAATTAATTATATATTTTCAACAGTGGTGCCACTTGTCTTCATTTTCTCTATTTTTCTTGTTATTTAAAGATACATAAATTTTTCATCATTGTAATACCTAATATACTGACATTTATAGCTATCATTCATTGAGTATTTACAATGTGCCATTCTTCAATTGGTAAGTATCTTCAATGCAAAGACTTTAATGCTTTAAACAACCTTATGGGATATTGACTATCATTTTCAGATAAGGAGGTTGAGGCTTAAAAGTACAAGTGAGTCATCTGCATCATTTAAAGCTCAGCTAAAATGTCACCAATGTGGACATCTTTCCTATTTGCCTCATATTAAGTAAAAGGGTAAGGTTTCCATAGCCCACCTCTTCACATTCTATCTCTTTACACTGCTGGCTTTTTAAAAAAAACATGTCACTTGTCACTATGAAAAATTATATGTATTCATAAGTTTACTTTTTATTTCTTTCTCCCCCAACTACAGGCTAAGATCCATAAACCTTCAGTGCCCATTTTTTTCAACACTGTATCCTCAATGAAACACTGCAAGGTGCAGAGTTGACACTAGCTAAATTCTTGCTGAACTAACAAATTAATTACTAATTGACCTGGAAACTGTCTGGAGTTGAGAATAGAACTCAGGTCCTTTCATTTCTAGTCCGATTGCCCTGGGACTATACTATGTTAGGTTATACAAGAAAGCAAAATTTGTGCATTTGTAGAATTGGGGATTTGAAATAGATTTTCTTTTGTTTTATTTACGGACAAAAGAATTTCTCTTATACTGTATTGGGTAAACAAGTTTAAAGTGGGGAGTTTTTAATTTACTAAAAGAACAATGTGTATGCAGATTGACACTTTTGTTTATAAATGAATCTCATTTATTTGTGAGAGCAGAAATCATTATAAGACAGTAATCTATCACCTCAAAGTTCAAATTACTGTACTCTTCAGAATATATTCATTTTAATTTCTTTTAAAATTGCCAAAAATTCACACTTTAACTTTCTTTTCCTTGATTGGACTGAGATAGTAAAACCTCACTCTGTGTTTGTATAGACTTCTTTGATGTTACTTCCCCTCTTTAAGTCTGAAAACTGGCCTTTGATGAAACTTCTCATACTTCATTTTGCTACAAATTAGAACTTAAGGAATAAGAGCTCAGGAACTGAATTGAATCAGATGACTTTTAAAAATGTGAGTCAATTAGCTAAGAAGGTGGTGAAGGTAAAATCATTGCATTTGTGATCATGCCAGGTGGGGGTCCTAATGGCTCCATCTAATTAGCTTGGCTGCTTTCCTTCTTCAACAGCCTATACAGAAGGCTGATGGGGCTGAGTTGCATCTAGAATTTGTAGGGCTCTTCTGCAGACATTCTTAATAAAGCATATTACCAATGGATGCCAAAGGAGGACAATGGGCTTTATAAAATCCAGTTCAAAAACACTGTATTTACGAAAGCATGCAGTGGTTTGGCTTCAACGCATCTTTATTTTGGTTTTAAAATCTTGTTGGGCAGAAAATAGAGTTGTGGCAGAATTTCTCAGTAAGTGAATTTTATGATATGATTTTAAGGTCTTTACATGAGTACATGACCTTGGTTCTTCCTAAATGCATAGAAAATGCCACATGTACCACTGAGCTTGGCCTTTAACTTTCTCTCACTGACAATCATGAAGCATATGTATTCAGGATTAGTATTTTAGGAAGAGTACAAGGTGTTGGGTGCACAATCTGGGGGCTGACATAAGCCTTCATGATCTCAGAACTGTGTTGATCCTAGAATGGAGTAATTCCCCAAGGGTGGCCTGAAACAGCTTAACCATGACTAGGAAGCAGAATTACATTGAAAAGAGCCAATTCAGGACTGAAATTCAAAAGGCAAGGCTATAAGTATGCACAGACAACAAGAAAAATGTTAAAAACCTAAGTTTGCCTTGTGGAACATCATATTACCAGAAGTGAGAGTGGTTGAGGACAACGTCCTGCATATGGAGTGTCCTTTACATATGAGGTTCACTTCCTTCAATGAGAATAGATTGAGGGCAGTCTGGGCGGTAGGATAGGACTCAGCATTTCCCAAATTGCATTTCCTTATTTCCCAAATGGCAGCTCCATAAAGCTGAACATCTTGATAAAGATGAAAGCATTTAGTGGAAAATACGCTTATTCTCGAATGCAAGACTTGACATCCTATCAGCAGCCCAGCCTAATTTTTGAGTCAATTCTTTAAAGTTATTGTAGATGTTTTTTTGAGAATATTCCAAATTCATTCATTTAGCCCATTTCCTTTCTGAGGTTTACTACCAATAATTAATTTTCATAATGATAACAAAATGCATGTAGACACTTACAAAATTTTTCTAGATACTTTCATATAATTTAACTTATTTGATACTTGCAATAGTCATGAATGGTATGTGTGTTTGTGTGTGTTTGTGTGTGTGCATATTAGTCTCTTTTCTTTCAAGTTGAAAAAACAGAAACACGGGAATTAATTGGCATGGCCAAGGTCATACAGTTTAGAAGTAGCAGAGCTGGGACTTAAAGCTAAGGAATCTGAATCCAAATCCAGGGACTTGAAAACAGCATTTACACTGGAATATTATAATTATAAGAAAGATATTAATTTTTTTTCTTTCCACGTGTTAGGATTGGGTCACTTAAGGAGAGAGAATTCTTATATGGTTGGGGAGATGCCCTGTGCATTGTAGGATGTTTAGCAACATCCCTGGTCTCTACTTACTAGATAAAGTAGCACTCCCTCTCCAATGTGGCAATCAAAATATCTCCAGACATTGCCAAATGTCTCCTGGGAAGCAAAATTACCCATTGTCCAAAACCACAGCTCAAGTGAGGAAAATGAGGCTGAGGGAGGTTAAGCAATTTTTCCAAGTTCACACAGCTAATAAAAGTGGAACAGATGGGGCCAGCTGGATAGCCCAGTGGATAGGGCACCAGCATACCACATGGGAGGCCCCGGGGACCTCTCCTAGCGGGCAGACTGCCTTGAGAATGGCAAGCCGCCATGGGCGGGCCAGACCCGCCGTGGGCAGGGCAAAAAGCTGCCACGGACAGGGCAAAAGCCGCCACGGGCAGGGCAGGTCGCCCGCAAATGGAGCGCAGCCAGCCACCCGCGAACTGAGAGCCGGCCGTGAATGGAAGCAGAAGCCGCCCACAAGTGGGGAAAGCCGTGCCTGTGCAGTGACCAGTCTCGGCGCGTCGCCACAGTGCGGGGGGCGGGGAGGGGAGATATGTAGTAAAATAAATAAATTTAAAAAAAAAAAAGTGGAACAGAAATGGGAAATTAGCATGTATGACCCCAAAGATGAGGATTTTAAGGAATAGACTTAATAAAGTTTCTAGTCTCAGGTAGTAAAATCCACGCTATCCATTAAGCATTGGGAACACTAGTAGATTTTTTGGTAGATGGATGGGGGGGAAGGTAAACTGAAGAGTGAGAATTTCTGCAATTGTCCATGAGAGGAGTGATAAGGATGTGAATGCAAGCAGATGGAATGAAAGGAACAATAAGCAAAACAAGTGCAGACTGATTTGTTGAGAGTTTTCATTATTGAACTCAGGCTACATGAAGGACTCCAAATCAAATGCTTTTCTGACTTTATTTTAATAAATAAAGCTAGCAGGGTCATACAGTCTGTGATTCTTAGACCTTCTATTTAATCCCTGGAGCACCCTGTTTCTTTAAACTTTCTTCTAGTCTAATGATCTCCCATTACTGACTGCTAGAGAATGGATATTTATAAAGCTAATCAATACTAGTTTAACATATCTGCTTCAACTCACTTTACATAACGACCTGGCCCTATGCGGAACAGCCTTTTCAAATGGACAGAGTTCAGATTCTCTCAAATATATATCTGGTATTCATCTCTTCTTCCTCTGCTTTTATCTCCCTGCCATTCCATTGCCTCTTATCAGCCAAAACTTTTCCTCTCCCTCTTCTTTCAGTGTGCTGCAGACAATATAAAGTATACTGAACTTAATCGGCATAATAATAGTATCAACAGAAACAGCTAACATTTATTGAACTTTTGCTATGTGTCAGTCACAGTTTTAAGCTCCATGCATTTCTTAACTTTAATCCTCGTAACAACCTCTTAAGGAAGATACAATTCTTATCCCCATTTTACAGAAAAGGAACCAGATCTACTTACGTCCTAGAGTAGGCAGAATCAAATGAGCTAATATACGCAACAGCAAATTGCAAAACAAGACACCGATTATTTTAGCTTGTTGTTAATTCATTTCTTCTCTCTTTATTATCCAACGAAGCAATATCTGATGACTCTATTTAACCTAGACCCTAAAACCTATGAACAATAATTGGAATGGAGAGCAGATGCGCACCATTTAACAAGGTTTGTTCTAACAAATAACAAAGGCTCTATGGCTCCTGTTTACTTAGTTGAAAATGAATTTCCATTCACTTTAAATCAGATCAGGTATAATTAGGATTAAAGTCTAACTGGACTTGAAAAGTGATTGAACGTAAGTGTCATCTACCTGGTCAATATATCTGTATTAAAAGGATTAACCTGAATGACTGCAATGTGCTAGTCTTGTGTATTTAATTTCTGTTCTGTACTCAAAATATAAAGGATAGGCTTTGTGAGAAATAGAATCTCCACAAGAGGCTAATTTTGTATCCCACCAGGCCTTATCAAATCTATTAAGGCCAAGTACAGAAATCAGTCTAAAAGGAATATGCCATGATGTTGTGAAAATGTGATTTTCTCTTAAAACCCTAAAATATTTCATCCATACTCACTACCCTAAATCTCAACTGACACTTAGCACTACTATTATAAGTATCACTCTAAAGTTAGTTATTTCTTTTGCACTGCACCTGGGTTGAGATGTTTGCATAAGTGGCTTTCTCAGAATCACCAAAGAACTGCTGGGTGGTCAGGTCCAGTGGTCTCACTTCTGTCTTCATCCTTTCAACACTTTCTATTGAACTTGTTTCACTTTCCCTCACTCTTAAAATTCTGTTTCTTCAGAATATTCATTTACAGAATTTTCATCTCGGCTTCTTTCTGTAATGCTTATATTGTCACCAGCACTCTAGAGATAGTTTTCTATTTTTTTTCCTGAAAATTTGGCCTCAACCATTTTCTATTCTACTTCTCCTCTCTCTCTCTCTCTCTCTCTCTCTCTCTCTCTCTCTCTCTCTCTCTCTCTCTCTCTCTCTCTCTTTCTCTCTCGTTCTCTTCAAATGTCATGTTGGCAAAGATGATGCTAATATTTGTAAATATTCCAAGATCTTCCAATATTATGGATGCTTCCTTCTCTGGGTTAGACCATACTTTGATGTCTTTGGTTGCAATTAGATAGATATTTAAGGATATCAAGAGACCAAGTCCATTAAAAGGTTTTCACTTTCCCTTTATTCCCCTTGAAATGAATGCCAAGTAATACTGCATTTGGGTCTTTTCAAAGGCTTGATTTGTCAATGTTCTACAGAGTTCTGCCTTGAAACTGGCAGGTCTTGTCTAGTGAAATGAGGAGACACAAAGGATCATTGCCAGCCAGGTAAAAAGTCTTCCATGGGCAACTCTTTCATCCAGGGAAAAGGGGTTGTTGTGATTCCTTTTATGATCCTCCATGTGCAAAAATTAAGGAAAATCCAAACAATTTTGTTTACTTTATTCAATATTCAAAGAGACATAGTTTTCTATAAGTTATTTATTTAAGCATATACATAAAAAATTAAACAAGCATGATTCCTAAGTAAAAGGGCTTTAAGTACGAGATTTGCAGATGTTGTGGATTTTCTTCTTTTAATGCAGAGAATCAGCCTACTTTTTTTGGAAAGGACAATCACATAATGACAATCTCATTTACAAAAGATACATAATAGCCACCATTTGTTAATTACATTTGCTTTCCATGAAAAGGAAAAATTGTTACATGGTTATATGATGCAAGGAATTTTCCCGAGGCCTACTCTTAATACTGAATTTTGCGCTCCAGATACAACATTTTTAGCCAGTTAGGAAAAGCCAAAGAGATGGCAGGCAGACTTTTAAAACACAGTATGTTCAAAATTAAAGTTATTAATTTATCCTAAAAGTCTACTCAATGACTATATTTTCAATTTCAAATTATATTATCAACATCAATTTATTCCCTCAAACAAGGGACCTCAGAGCCAATTTTCCCTTTTCTTCCTTCTTTATCTCACATCACGGATTATTCCTCAAATCCTGTTATCATGCAGTATTTATTGAGCATTGAGCATGTTGCAGTTAGAGATATCTCCTTTTCCCTCCTTGTTGCCGCTGCTTTAGTACCTTTTCCCATGAAGTATAGCAAAGTCACCCCACTAACATTCCTGCATTCAGTTTCTCACTTTTCCCAGTTTTATCTTTCATCTCTTTCCTTTCTACATTCCCAGGCTTACCTCTTTCAAATGACTTCTCTAAATGCTTTACTGAAGTTTTCTTTCTTCTAGATCTTTACTTATACTATTCGTCCTTCTCCCCAACTCCACTCACATTTCATGCTGTTGTGAGTGGAGTTATATTTTCCCCAAAACATGTTCAAATCCTACTCCCAGTCCTGTGAATGTGACTTATTTGGAAATAAGGTAATTTTAGATGAAATTAGTTAAAATGAGGTCATAGGGAGAAGGGTGGACCCTTAATCCAATGTGACTTTTGTCCTTATAAGAACAAGAGAGAAACAGACTCAGGAGATAATGCCATGTGACAACAGAGGCAGAGATTGAAGTCCAAAGCTTGTAAGCAACACACCAGAAGCTAAGAAGAGACAGGAAAGGATTATTCCCTACAGATTTCAGACTTCTAGCTTCCAGAAGTCTAAGACAAATTTCTGTAGTCTTAAGCCATTCTATTTATGGTACTTTGTAACTGCAGCCCTGGGAAACTAAGACATGTGCCTTAATGTAGATACCACTTTTTCTTAATTGTCCTTCACTACCCACACTCCCCTGAAAATAAATGCAATACAATACAATACAATAAATACAATACAGTACAGTACAATACAATACAATACAATGTAAGATAAATTGAACACCCACCATGGCTAGTTAGGAAATCCTCCTAATGTGTTCCAAAGGACTCTATACTTCCCAACCTAGCGCTCATCTCATGTAACATTGTCATCACTTACGGACGTGTGCAGCCCGTAAGAAATCCTTTCTTTCTTGATCCTGTAGCACAATGCTTAGCACAGAGCAGAGCTCAATGAATATTTGCTGAATAAATTGATGAATGTTACTCTTTTCCTCATTTCTTATTTCTCATTTTAATTTATTCATTCATTCATCAAACACATATTATGTACTATTGTTTCAGACTTTGTGATAGATGCTAAATGTTGCAGGCAATGAATTTGCTTGAGGCTTCACTTTAAAAGCAAGGCTTTCCATAATTTGAGTTCTATTTGCTTTGCCACATATTTCCTCTTCCTTCTTCCTATAAACACTGTCCTTAAACTCTGCCACACAGCTCACCATTCCTACTCATCAGACTACTTACTACCCAAATGAGCCCGCGGATATTCATAATCCTGCAATTTTGAATTTTCTTCTAGTTCAATATTAAATACATGGCAACAAATTATCTTTTATATTAATTAATTTAATAAACACTTATTTTTTGTTAACTTAACATATGCTAGTTACTGTGTTAAGTGCTGTGGATATGAAGATTGCAAAGTTAGAGTGTGTCCACTTTTGGAATTGATTTTCATAATTTTGAAAATCGTGTGCATCAATCATGGTTCTCAGTTTTCCTGATTTTCCAGGAACATTTAACTCTCCTTCTCCATCTGCTCTTCCATAGTGCAATATTTTCAAATCCTCTTCCTGCTTATTTCATTCTGCTTTGTCTTTATAGTTAATTGTTTATTTGTCTGCTTCTCAAAAGGCAGGGAACATGTCTTATCCACCTCTTGCTTTTGCATTACCAGGCTGGTGTAGGCTTGAAATAAAGGTTAAATACATGCAGTCCAGGCAAATCAGACTTATTCAAAATAACAATTGCTTACCAAAGAGGAAAGTTTCCTAAGTTTTTTCTAGAATGCAATAAAGCAAAACGTTTACTATATCCTGGCTTGTATGTAACAATGTGAACTCCATTTTGTTTTGGTCACATTTGTTTTTAGCACATAGCACAGTGCATGAACATATTAGATACTCAGTAAATTAATTAATTAACTGATCTTCCATTTACCAGCTTTGTGGTTGAACGAAACACAACTCTGAGTTTTGATTTCTTCACATGTAAAAGGTTGAAAGAAGTCAGCACACAAGTTCTTTGTGAGACTTAATTAACTAAATTAGATTTCACTCATTGAATGAGTGAGTTAATTATTATTATTATCATCACTAGATAATTTTAAAGTCACATCTTGTCTTGGGAGTTACAACCACAACTAAGATTGGTATGATTTGTGTGCTCATCAACAAAACACTTTAAGTGAACATTCTAACAGTCTTCTATAATTCTTCTTCATTTTCTTAGCTCAAAAATGTATAAAGATAGTTGAAAGTAGATTATTTTTTCTGTTAATTGTTTCAATTCCTGCAACTCTGAAATGTGGGTCATATGTTATAAGGATATTTTAGTATATTATGTGTAATCTTAGGATTGGTTTAGACCTTTATGATCACCTCATTCTTTCTATTTTTGATGAATGCAAAAATTCTCTTCTCAACAATCATGGCTTGGTGGTCACCAAGCCTCACTTTTAGTAGCCCTGATGCTGGGGAGTTCACATGTTCTGATTCCCTGCCTGCCATTGTGAAATTCTGCTGGTTCTCCCTCTGGAGCCACACTGGGGAATGCTACTTTTCCTCTGAACCCACCTGAACTTTCACTGTCTTAAAGCAGTTCATTCTTTGGTTCTTAGGTTTTTTTAACCAGGTTAAATATTACCCAGTCCTTCAACTAGGCTTATACCATATACCTTAGTTCCTGAATCGTATACCAAAGTTATACTTATACCATAGTTCCTGAATCTTTCAGCTGTCTTATTGTCTTCCTGTTGAAATACACCTAAAGTTGCATTTTCCATGCAGATTGGCTTCATAATTTGCAGGGTCTACTCCAAAATGAAACTGTGGGCCCTCTTGTTTCAAATGGATCGATAATTTTAAGACAGTGGCAATAAAGATTAAATCAAGTGTGGGGCCCTTCTAGGGCTTGTGCAATGGCACAGGCTGAATGCAGATAAAATGAGCCCAATAGTATGGAAAAATTCCATTTACACAGCCTTCTCTGACACCTCAAAGAGGAACCCTATTTTATGCTCACATTGCACACCAATAGTTTCCTTTGTATCTGGTGCCATAAATTCTAATTTGCCCAGGAGAGTCCTGATTTACACCTGTTGCCACAGAGTAATTATTAATAGTGCCCCTTTGCAATCTCAAAATGTGCTCCTTTGGATGATAAATTATATGTGCGCTCTAACTCTGGAGCATTTAATATATTTGTATCCGAATAATATTAATGTGGTTTTTGGTTTAATATTTGTCTCTCCTGCTAGAATGTAAGTTCAATGAAAACAGAAACCAATCTGTATTGTTCACTCCTGTGTGCCCTGATTTTTCACAATGCCTGTAAAATAATTAACTGCTTTATAAATATTAAGTAGCACATATTGTAATGTGAGATCCTGAGAAGAAAATTTTTAAACATTACCAACTAACACAATATTTCAATTTTCTTTAATTCCTGTGTCATAATTAATGATATATATCAACATGCATGTTTATGCACAAATACGTGTTTCCCTTTATATGTGCTTAGTTTGGTTCATACTCCACTACTTCATGAAGATTTCCTGGACTCTGCTGAAGTAGAATGATCAGTTATGACCTTTTGTACTTCTCTACAACTTTCTTGTTCTTATCTGCTTAATGACATTTAATACAATTGAATTGTAAATATTTATGAGCCTTATTCTACAATTAGCCTGTTTAAGACCCTATTGGTCAGGAATTTTATTCTTGATGGTAATCTATACCATTGTGGGTTCTCTAATGTATGTTTATGGAAGAAGTGAATGAAACAATAGAAATAGGAGGCAGATTCCTTTTGAGTTTCTAAGAAAAAATTCTAATTTTATAGCTCTTATATATAATGTACATGTACACATAAATCATGGATTTACAAAACTCTCTTCTGCATGTTGGAAAAAATTGCACTACAGAAATACAGAACTCAACTTAGAATAGAACCTGCTTATCAGATGTATCAGTCAGCCAAAGGGGTACTGATGCAAATACCAGACATCGGTTGGTTTTTATAAGGGATATTTATTTGGGGTAGAAGCTCACAGTTACCAGGCCACAAAGCATAAGTTACTTCCCTCACTAAAGTCTATTGCCACATGTTAGAGCAAGATGGCTGAGACATCTGTGAGGGTTCAGGCTTCTTGGGTTCCTCTTTTCCCAGGGCTTGCTTGTCTCTGAGCTCAGCTCCTCCATTATCTCCACAAGGACACCTATAAACTATCAGGCAAACAGCTCGTTTCTCTTCCCCGGGCCTTCTCTCTTTCCTCATGACCAAGCTCCTCTGTGTGTTCACTTCCTGGGGCTCCAGCATTAAAAGTTAGGATCAGAACTCCAACATCAAAACTCCATCTAACTCCTCTGCTC